>JAQZBX010100992.1:0-11304 GCA_029593785.1 Cabassous unicinctus | reverse complement strand
GCCAGTGTTTGTTTGTGACTTAGGCAGGGACCCAGACCTCAGTTTTCTGGGGGGCCTGGAAACAAAGCTGTGTTCTCATGGTAATTAGTGTGAGGAAGTCAAGTTGTCAGCCACTCTGGGCCAGAGAGGATGCACCCCTTTCCTTTTCAGGCCGCCATGTCCCGGGCGCTACAGGCTGGCAGGGGTGGGGTGGGGTGGGGGGCTGGCACGAGTGCTTGGCTTCCCACGTGTCGCAGGCCACACGCGCAGGAGAGAAAGCCTGAGCTACTGACTGTTCATTTTCTTTTTAGTTGTTGCTTTAAAAGGATAGTGAAGACACAACAGTATCCTGAACATCTCGTGTTCATTTAGAATAGCAGGCAAAATCTTAATTGTAAAGTTTGAAAGAACAAGGTCTTTGACAAGGGGTCCTAAGTGGGGACTATTCCCCCGGAGCCCTTCCTGGGACTCTGGCTCGTTTCCTGGAGCATCCGTTTTCTCCGCCATGCTGTTCTTTGGCATTTGCAGCGCTCCGATTCTGTGCCTTCCAGGACAGCCACAATCAAGCAGTGGCTCAGGCAGTAGACTCTGGAGTCAGGCAGGCCGGAGTCTGGAGCCTGGCTCTGCCACCTGCAGGTTTGTGACCCTGGCTGCGTTACTTCACTCCTAAGACGTGGTTTCCTTGCTGCAAAATGCTGGCAGTAATTACAGCTGACGTGTACACATGCAGGGCATTGCTCTTATTGCTTTCTCTGTTTCAATGCATTTAATAATAAAGTGACAATAGCACTTGGTTTGAGGATTTAATGAATAAAACACCTTCTAAGACATGCTAAGAATTTAATAAATGTCTTCTGTTAGTGTTGTTATTATTAAAGAGCTTTTGGGACCCTGGATAAGTTTCCTAACCTCCCCAGCCCCAGTCATCTCATCTCTAAAGTGGGGCTATAGTAAACTCAATTATCACCCCCATCGCAGAGCTGTTGTGAAGATTGCGCAAGACCTGTGCACGCCTAGAGCACCACCTGCCACCTGGTAAATGCTCACTCAGTGTTAGCCATGCGCGTCCTCCTTCTCCTCGTGACGGATCCGAGCAGGGGACAATGGTCTTTGAGTAGGAAAGTGGTGGCAGAGAAGGGGCATCTGGAGAATGGGGCTGGGCAGGGACAAGCCAAGGGGATTGCACAGAACGGCAGAGGCTCACTGCGTCGAGAAGACACGGCCTTGCAGGGAATTAACACGTGGTTTCCTTTGATAGGAGACAGGTGGGGGCAGTTCAGGGAAAGGGGCTGGAGGTGTCCCTGGAGCCCAGACGGGGAGGGTCCTTGAATGCCAGGCAGGGCAAACCACAGAGTGCCTTACTGGATGCTTTTTTGGCACATGTGTGTTTTACATCAGATCTTCTCTCTTAGTTTCTCCTTTTCTCCCAAAATTTCAAGTCTTAGACATGCCCCTAGGAAGATGTAACAGACCCTACACTTCAATCATGTGTAGATACATAAGTGTCCCTTCTTAGGTTTCCCAGAATATTTATGATGTGGTGGGGTGGCAGTGGGGGTGGGTGGACTCTAGGCTAGTTTTTTTTCGAAATAGAATTCCAAATAGAAACCCGCAGCTGTCTATGGTCACCTTGGGACCTGGTTGCTTCCCTGCCTCACTTTGGCTATGACCCCTTTTGTCTGGAAATGGAGGTCTTTAGCCCATGGGCTCTTAAGTTAGGCCCCATCGCCTTGAACCTCAACCAGGTCAAGTCATTCATGCACAAGACCTTGCTTCACTAGAGCATCTCCTTCTTTCGTGATCTTTGGACTAATTTTGGAAGTCTCTTGTTTCCCAGGGACCAATAATTGATTTCCAGGGACTCTGGAACCCAGAGCCTTTCTCTTTTTCTTCCCACCATGGCATGGTTCACCCTAAAGAAGCAAACTAGTGCTACACATCTGTCAGCCTAAAATTCACAGAGCTATTTGGAAGCAAGACCAAGAAAAACAAAAAC
This sequence comes from Cabassous unicinctus, assembly GCA_029593785.1. NCBI lineage: Eukaryota > Metazoa > Chordata > Mammalia > Cingulata > Chlamyphoridae > Cabassous > Cabassous unicinctus. Next base: position 9,329 of record JAQZBX010100992.1, on the reverse strand, counting down.
TGATTAGGGAAAGATCTGCTTTCAGAAAACCTATTTCTGTCACAGGGGGATGGATAAATAAAATAATGTTTCAATAATTTATGCAGCCTGCACGTGAAAAAAACACTGGAAATGTGAAATGAGGACGACACATAAAGAACAACCAAAGTTGATAGCTGCTTTAATCAGTTCAGTTGATAATTCTAAAATAAATTGGAAAAATCAGTCTTGCTCTCAGCTTTTGAATGATGATGGGATGGTAGGAGGACGTGTGTTCTTTCTCCTGGAAAATGCTTATTCTCTTTGGGTCCTGCCAAGGGACGCAATCCTCAGCCTCCGATGGGTCCCCTCCCTGGTCAGCTTTTCTCTTGTCTCTACCACTCCGTGTGCTGCATGCATGTTTAACCCCTACCCCTGTCTCACTGAGTGTGGCTTTTCACAGAGCCACCCAGGACTCCTCCGTGGCCGAGGCTGATGGGCTCGTGGGAGAGTGGGTTTGGAAGTCTCCATTTCAGATTGCCCCTAGCTTCCAAGACTGCACTGTGAGATGGCCCTGCAGCAACGAGGCCAAAGAGGCAGAATCATATCTCAGTTCTGTTCAGCAAACACACTCACCCAGCAGATAAGCTACCCAGAGGTTACAGAAGACTAAGGCCTGGGTCTTGCCCCTCAGGAGGGTGAAGTCCCTTTAGTTAGAAGGGAGCTCCAAGGTGACGTTGTTTAAGCCGCCTCCCTCTCTGAACCAGGTTCTGAGCACTCCCTGATGTCTTAATCTGGGCCCTTCCTTTTCCAGGCTTCCTGCTAATCTCAGCTCTTCATGTATCACACAAGTGTCTGAGCAGATATTCCTTCCAGCCAAGCTGGAGAGTCCATGGAAAGGCAGGCGGCACAAGGAAACTCTTCTGATGTGCCTGCCATTGGGGGATGTCCCGGTGTCCACACAGGTTATCACAAGGCAGTTCCTTGTGATTTGATGACCTCATCCTCAGAGCTGCAAGTGAGAATGGCCTGTTGGGTTCCCTCTGCATTTCCAGAGGCAAAGGAAGGCCAGTTGACTCCCTCATGAATATGCTGAAGCGGGGGCAGAGGCAAATCCAAGGGACTGCCAGAGCCAAGAGTCCCGGAATCCTTGCGTGGAAAACAACCTCCAGCTCCCTGAACACTGTGCTGACAGAGAGATGAAAGACACCAGTGTGGTGTCCAGGAGCTCAGAACCTTCTATTAATGGCCTGGCTTCATACCAGGGGCAATGTGACTTCCCAAGTCTTGTCCAAAAGGCCACCTGTGGACAGTGCCTTTCTCAAGGCTAAAACTCATTGGCCTATCGCCTTCCCTAGCCGCGTCGTTCTGCCACCCTCCTCCCATCACCGTAACAGGCAGCATCCCATGACCAGAGGGTGGGAGGAAGGCCTAAAGGTGTGGCCTTTGCCTCTAGCCTAGTGAAGCTTGCCGTCAGCTGTGCTCCTGATACCAAGTGCCGTACAGCATCGCCCCGTGCGCAGGGATGGGCTTACAGGTGGATGGCAGTGCTCCTGTTGCCTCGTGGTCATGGCTAGCACGGGGGGTTCCACATGACCACAGCCACATCTAGCATCATTAGAACAGGCAAATACCAGAGGTTTTGAGTGTCTTATGCAGCTTTGTATCTCCAGAGCTGAAGGGAATGCTTACTTTATAGGGACCCAATATTGTTGACTCAAAGAAGAATACACCTGCCAAGAAGGGGAAAGCAATGGTGAAACAGTCGAACACAGAAGATACAAGTTTTTGCTGTATGGCCTTGCTTACTAGATGAGACCGTGACCTGGAGAACAAATGTAAAAGGCGTAGGAGGCAGATTTGGACTGCAGACCCTCCCTCTCCTCCTTCCTCGAAGCCTGAAGTTCCCCCGACTCTAATGAAATGTTCCTTCTCTTAAGCACCTCTTGAAATCATTTAGTCGGTAGCCCTCCCATTCCAATGTAGGAATGCTCGCTAGAATTGTCTAAATAAGTGGTTGACCAGCTTTTTGGTCATACCTACAATGACAGGGGACTCATTACCTTTCAGAGCAGCTCAGTCCCTTCCTGGCCACTCTGGCTGTTACACTACACAGACATCTACCTTGGGCATGTTTACCCATTGGTCCTGAGTCTGGCCTTCCTCTAGGACACTTACCCTGTCCCAACCCTCAGCTGCCCTTACAGTTTTCTGAGGACAGGTGTCCAGCCCCTGAGTCTTCCCTTCTCAAGAGAAGTAATCTTAAATTTTTCCACCGTTCCTTGTATGGCATGACCTTGAGACCCTTCACCCCCTGGCTGCCTCCCATTTGTCCTGAAGTATGACGTCACCTAGGGACAGCCTCAGAACAGGCTGTGCTCCTCTGTACCTGCACTGTCAGTCCTTGGTCCAGGTGGCCGTGGGTGGGGTTGGCTGAGCAAATTGGGTTTTCGGTCTTGGGAAGGACCTCTGTACACGTGTCTGCCTGAATGACGGTCTCGGGTGCTGGTGGATTTCCACCTGGCCTTCTGCTCCCGTCCCTGTAGAAAACGCTACTGGACTGAGCTCAGGTCGATGCATTTTTACTCCCATTGTTTCGTGTTGACCCACCCAAGTGAGCGCTTAGTAAATGTTTGGAAAATGAATAAACACAGTCAGCAGCCAAACCTTGGCATGCTCAAGACTGGCCTAAGAGCTAGAGCTTTAAAAAATTCCTGGGCCCCAGGAGCTCAAGGTCTCTGCCCCGTGACAGTTTGAAGGGGATGCTAAACCCTTATCTCATGCTCTTTCTGTCTGTCTGTCTGGTGCTTTCTTTTGGAATTCAGCTCTCTTTTCCTCTCAGAGCCCTCCCTCCCCCGGCCCCTTTGTAGACACTTGATCATTTACATCAAGTTGACATTCGCAGAGTTTACTCAGGGGTCTGTAATTGTATTCTTTCCCTGGTTCTGCATTACCAACCATGAAAATGGAATCTTATCATCCCTGACCAATTTTTAATGTACAAAATGATTTGGCTGAGGTTCAAAGGGAGGCACAATTGAAATCAGGTGAATGATACATGTAGTTTTTTCAGTTCCTCCGTGCTTAGATTTGATTTTTTTTCCAGTATAGTGTGGAAGAAGAAGTAGATTATTTTTGCAAGTTATAGAAGTGCATTTGTGCTGTGTAGGTAGGAATCTATACACACAGGAGAGTGCAAAAATGTATATGCATGTTTATTTGCTTATATTAGCATTCTCCCATTTCACATGTGTGTACCTATTTAGGCATACACAAACAAATATAATTATATTGTTTGCAATTTTATTGATGGCAATCAAATTTGCAATGATCCTTAAAATGTATTCAAAACACCCAAAGAGCTGGAACATCCCCGCAGCGAGTGCCCAGGATTAATTGCTGGAATATTCAAATGAACCCCCATACCCCTTTGTTAACTCAGAAAGGGACCCCTAGGGAGAAAGTGGGACTCTCTGGTCCTGGCCAGGATCATCCCAGTTCTGGGATATACCAATGTTCAGATCCTGATGTCCTTTTGCAAGATTTGCCCTAAAGGGGTTAGGTAAGAAGTTGAAAAATTGTGCAGGGGACTTGGTAAGTGATTTGCTGAAAAGTCTCCAGGTCTAGTTCTCTTTGCTCGTCTTCTGAGATGCGCTTGAGTGAACGAGCCTGAGAGCCTGGCTTAGAAGGCCAAGGCCTTGTTTGCCTTCCAAGTTCTCGAGCACGGAGCAGTAGGGCTACTTCCCAACAAGCACCAGGCTAGATGGGAGCCATGCAGTAGCTCAGTCAACCTTCTCGGGGGGGCTTGTCCATCCTGTATTTCTAGAGGAACTTGGGGGCTCAGAAAGCTTCAGTGACTTTCTCAAGGTTATGACACATGGTACAAGACAGAGTCAGGGTTGGAGTCTCTATCAGGTTGGTCCCAAGCTTGGCCTGGGTGTCGAGCCACAGGCCCTGGCGCTGAGCCTGCACTGAGCTGCTTCAGGTGTGATGCTGGAGTCCTCTAGTTCCCAGCAACTTGACCAAAGCTCTCAGCTCATCTGGCAGAAGAGACAAGGATGGGGGCACAATGCGATTAGGTGTTAGAGGGTTGTTGTCAGCTCAACAACTGTACCCCAAAAGAATCGATGACTGGGCTGTTTCCATCGAGGGACGCATTTTGGGTTCTGCCCAGGCATCTGTCTCAGGCTCAGAGACAGAGCCTACCAGTTTTCTTGACAACTCAGATGAGGGCATAGAAGGCTTCTTATCAAACCTGCAGCGGTACAAAGTGGGGAGGAAGTGCTGGTGCACTGGTTGCCAATTCCTGACTTGAAATGATCCTTGTGCCTTGGGTAAAAACTATCACGACGGATCACACACTACCCAGAAGCCCCCCAAACCCCAAAGATCTCAGCCATGCCCTTAAACACACAGTGCTCACTAAAGAAAGGTGCCATGTTAATAACAGCCACTACTGACTGGGGGCCCTGCATTCTCTAAAGGTCAAAGCGGTTGGGTCACCTACTCAGAGTCTAAGGTGCTTTGGAGCAGCCAGCCCAGGATTTGAACCCAGGTACCCAGGTCTGGAACTTGTGTTCCTTTTCCTGTGTCACACAGCCTTCAGGAGCCCAGCCTTGATCCTGTCTCCCTGCTTGGGTGGACTTGAGTGGAGGTGCTGGGATGGGGAGGGCGGAGAGACAGGAACACAGGAATTTGTAGCTGCCTTAAAGACGTCCTCCAGGGCGTTGGGTCAATGAAACCTCAGATACTGTTTCTGCAGGGCCTGGAAGCAGGGTCTGCACAGCAGTGGTCACTTGTTTTGCTGCGCTCCACAGGTCCACAGGTGCGTCTACTTCCAGCTCCCTGCTAGAGGCTCCCTTAGGTGGAGGATGACCTGGCGGTGACCTTTCCATCCCGCAGAGCCAGCCCAGGCCCACGTTTATCCAGACTTAGCAGGCAGCAGCAGCCCTTCCGACATGCCCCTTCCTAGCCCAGCTTTTCTGCGTCCTGGCTTCCTTCCTTTCCAGGCCCCGAGACCTGGATGGACAGCAGGTCTTTTGTTAGGAAAAGGAAATCTACAATGGGTCTGAATTGATGGTGGGGTCTTGAGATGCTCAGGAGATCCCTGGCCCTCATGTGAAGTGTGCCAGACACACAGCTCTTCAGGAGCCATGGCCGTCACCACCTGTCTTGGTGTGCTGTGGGAAAAGCATCTTTTCTGTGCAAGGTGTGTCTGTATTTCTATCCATGCAACACACATAGGTGTGTGTGCACACACACAGGCCGCAGGTACGGCTCTTCCACTGACAATACCCGGGACAGCGCAACTGCACTATAATGAGACAAATTCTGTGTGCTTAGGAAAGGAGTTTCATGAGTTCTTATGGAAATTGCTTCAGGTAAATCTCTCTAATTATAAGAAAACTATGCCTTGTTATTTTCACCTATATAAGCATTAGAGGAGGGCATTTGTGCTTACGTAAGATGATGCTAAATTGGGCAAGCTGGGAACTCAGATAAAGGGAGGCCACAGTCCTTTGTCAGAATTCCCCGGGGGAAGCTGGCTGGCTGGGAATTCTGGCAAGAATCAAACTGAATTCCTCTTTTGACCTCTGAAATCTTCACTTCTGACTTTTAAGACCTCCGACTGATTGGACGTGGAGACTTCCCAGTTGCTGAGGGCAATCTCTTTTGTTTGCCTTAGATGCAATCAGCTGATTATAGATGCAAATCCCATTTCAAAATACCCTCACAGTAATAAGCAGGCCAATGCTTGGCCAAATATCTGGACATCATCACCTCACCAGGTTGACACATGAAATTAACCACCACAGCAAACAGGATCTTCCATGATTTAAACCCAAATTCTGTCTTTAGCTTTGCCACCTCCTTATCTCCTATTATACCCCACAATCTGGACAAACCGGCTACAATTGAAGAATTGACTGGGCTGCATTCTCCTGTGGAGGTTTGACCGGGGAAGGCTCCACTTCCAGGCTCACTCAGGTTGTGTGCACAATTCATTTCCTTGCACCTGTAGGACTGATAGCCCTGCTCCTTGCTGGTCATCAGCTCCTGGAGGCCACCTGCAGCTCCTTGCTGTGTGTCTTCTTCAACATGGTTGCTTACTTTACTAAGCCAACTAGGATCATTTTTAGCAAACCTAGCGAGTCTCCTAGAGTCTTAAATGATATAATATAATCACAGGAGTAATTCTATTGGTTAGAAGCCGGTCACAGGTTCCATCCACACTCAAGGGCTGGGGATTATACAAGGTTGTGAACACAAGAAGCTAAGGACCATCTTGGATCATCTTAGAGTCTGCTGTAGATAGAGTTTGTAGGATTTAAATCTCGGAAAATTTGCAATAGACAATGTATATGGAATGAATAATTTCTACCATCTACAGAAACATTTAATGACAACCTAATATGTGACAGGTATGGCCAGATGCTGGAGGTACAATATTAGTAAACACCCATGCACCCGTCCATCGCCTGTTTTTTTCTGGATCCATTCCCTGCTGTTCTCTGCCCTGATCTGCATTGCAGGGAGCTTCGTTTCTCAGGATCCTTTGCCCTCTGGGTTCCAGGTAGCTTTGATGGACGGGAGGCAGTGATACAAGACTGGAAGGAGGGAGGAAGGCAGAAGCCAGGGTGTTTCTGTAGTTCTCTCTCCTGTTCCTGGTGGCTTCTTTGCCAAGCACTCTGATGCCACAGGGGCTGTGGCTCCAAAGCACTTCCAAATACCCCACAGGTGTGAATGAGCAAAGAATTACCGACTCAGGTTCTGTTCAGGAGGTGCTTCCCCATGAAAAAGGATTTTACAAATTACGCTCTTCCCTTTGGGCAGCTAGAGGGGAAGGCATAGAGAGACTGATGAATGTGATGACCATAAAGGGCCAACTTATGATTGGTTGATTCATTCACTCATCAAATGCTTCCTGACAGCTTCCCTTGTCATGCACTGCTCTAGGCTCTGGGGATACATTCAACTAACAAAATACCCTCAAATTCCTCTCCTTGTGGAGTTTACATTCTGGGAGGAGAGGCAGAGATAAACAATAAAGACAACAAGTTAGTAAATCATTTCTTTGTTAGATGGTAATAATGCTATGGAAAAAACTAGAACAAGGAAAGGGAGTCAGGAGACTTGACGGTGAAGGTAGGGCAAAAAAGAAAGCCTATCGCTACTACTTTTCTCTCTCCCTCTGCTTCTCAGTCCTTGAAAGGGCAGGGGTTTAACATGCACTTAGTCCTCATAACGATCTGTTGAAGCTGATATTATTGTCTCCATTTTCCAGATGTGGAAAGTGAGATTCAGAGAGGACGAGAGGCTTGTCCAACCTGGCTTAGAAAATGTGACTTACAGTTGGGTTTTGAACTTAGTTTTGCCAAGCTGCGAGGGCTGAAGGTTTTGTTCCTGTTGTTTTTGTTGTTTGTTTTGTTTTGTTTTACCATGTTGCCTCCTATGTGTGCAGATTGCAATGAAGGATGAGCCCTGGCTGGGAATTCAATAGGTCTGAGTGCCAGCAAGCTGTGTGACCTGGGAGGATCACCTTACCTCCCTGGACCTCAGAGTCTTCATAGAAATGTTGGCATGGCAGAGAGTGCTATGTGTTCACCAAGTCTTATTATTTTATTCTGGGCACCAAGACTATAATTCCCAGCCTCCCTTGTGCTTAGTGGGGCCTGCAGGATTGAGGCCTGGCTGAAGTGGTAGAAACCTTCTGCGCAGACCTCCACACACTCTCTCTTCTCTGTCTGCTGGAGGGAGGTAGAGGACTTGGAGGAGGACTCCAAAGCCCTGGGAGATGATGGAGCCATCTATGGAAGGGCTCTGGATCCCTGAGTGACTGTGTGGCGCAGAGTCCCACTGTGTTGGACTGTGATGGCAATGACAAATACCTTCTGATGTGGGAGTGGTTTGTCACAGTGGTTGGGAGCACGGTGCTGCCCTGGGTAAGGCAGATGGGGTCGACCAGATCACAGATTTTCCAGCTGTGCCTGTGGAGCCCACTCAGAGGCCCTTCCTGGGGATGGAAGTGCAGGTGGTGGGCAGGATCTGACTGTTCCCACTCCTGCTTATAAATTGGATTTCTTAAGATTTTGCGGGAGAGAAGAGGTTCCATGTGTGCCATGGTACAATTTAGACCCACTGGCCAAGATAACTAGCATTGTTGTCAGACTCAGCAGTTAAGTGAGGCTGAGATCAGGGCCAAAGCCCCTCCTTGCTGTGGTCGGGGGGCCTCGTGTTTGAATGGGCTCCACTGGACAGAGCCTAGGAAGGGCAGATGGCGAGAAAATCGTGACTTTCAACAGACCACGGTCTAGTTCTTGCCTTCAGGGAACTTACATTTTAGTGACAAACAGCGAGGAATCATATTTTGAGATAATTTCCTCAGATGTGTAGTAGGAAAAGCACTGGACTAGAAAGAGGGGATTTGAGTTCTTGTTTGGTTCCCTAATTTCACTGATTGTCTTTGATTCCCAATTTCCTCATCTGTAAGATCAGAGAGCCACTGGACCCATGCCCAGTCATCTCTTCTGGTTCTTTAACTCTGTCTGTCACCATCATCCACAAAGAGCTGAATCTGGGTTTGTGTCGACAGTGACAATTGACACTGGTGGGCTCAGCTGGATGATGGCAAGGCCAGAGGGTACAACACTCCATGGCTACCGAAGAAAGTGCGTCCGTGCACTGTGCCCCTGTAGACCTTCCTTTTCTGTGCTGAGGAGTTTGCATAGAAACATGACTTGTTTAGTGCTTTGTCTAGAGCTGGTGGGGAGATGGGATAGATGAGGAATTGGGCTCAAGTCCTATGACTTGGAGTCACCTTAACAATATATTTTCAGGTTTACTGCAACTTCAGGGAGTGGAATAGTGTGATGACAAATGGTGTGGCTTTGTTGTGGTCAGACAAACTTGAATTTGCATTCCAGTTCAATCCCCAGCTCTACCACTTACCAGGTGTGTAACATTCGGCATATTGCTGAGCCTCTGAGGCTTGATTTCTTCATCTGTAAAATGGAGATAAAATTGGAGGGAAAAAGGAGTTGCTGTAAGCATTTAATTGAGCCAATATGATGATGAAGATAATGATGATAATGGTGATAACCACAGCAGCTAACACTTACTAGGCATCTACTTCATGCAAGGCGTTGTGTTCTGCATTTCATTCCCTTTATCTCATTTATCCTTACCCTATATGTAACATGCCCAGCACATGGCCTGGCACATAGAAGATGTTCAATAAATGGTTCATTCATTCATTCATTCACTCATTTATTCATCTAGTCATTCATTCTAAACATCCTTTTGGGTACCTATTAATTGTCAGATGTTGTGCTAAGTCCCTGGCTTCATGGAAGAGGAATAGTCATTAAAAA
>JAQZBX010100991.1:0-11303 GCA_029593785.1 Cabassous unicinctus | reverse complement strand
ATTTATGTAAAGTGGAAGCATCTCCTTTACCTGAATATCCTAAGGGGATGAATATTAAGCCTGATAAGAAGGTTTCCCCTACCTAGTGTTGTAAAACAGAGACATATAAATCTACCCTTCAGCCAATATTATAAACTACACATGCTTAATCAGGGGTTCTAACAAGAGGTCCATTAGTTTGAATTGAAGTTCAAAAAAAATTTTTATTGTTTTGGGGATGCATTGGTGTGGGAGTAATATATTTATTAAATAATACACAGCATAGTGTGGACTTAGTAAAGAGTCTGTGGTTTTCACCTCACTGGTAAAGGGATCCATGGGAAAAAAACGGTTAAGAACCCCTGTACTAAATGAAACCCGGTAAGATTTCCTGAATCCTCACAAGTTGTTAATTCCAAACTGTGTAGAATACAAGTTTTACTCCTTATGTGAACAAATTATCTTATTGTATGGTACCTCTGTGGGAGTGTAGACTGGGGTTTATTGCAAAAGTTGTGATAACTACCTAGTGACAACTGTTGGGAATTTGGATGAAAAATTTTCATTTGAGGGAAAATTACTAATTTGTTATAAAAAAATAATCCCTAAGTGGTATGGTATTTTCCTTTTTGAAGTAATGAAAATGCTCTAAAATTGCTTGCAGTGATGAATGGACAATTCTGATTATTAAAATAAAAAAAGTCATTGGAGGCATACTTTAGATGGATTGTATGGTATGTGAATATATCTCAATAAAATTGCTTAAAAAATGAAAATAACTAGTACTCTCCCTATGACTGAAGGACATAACCTTGATATCTTGGGTGGTTTCATAGAAATGCTTTACTAGGGTAAGCAATTTGATACAGAAATTTTCCTGCATCAAAATGGAAAATTTTGATACAAGAACATGCTACCAGGGGAATTCAAGCAGGTACATAGAAGCAGGGTGTCTCTCGTTCTCTAGGACCAACTTTGGAATAAACTGAGTTGCTGCTGGATTTTATTGCCATTTGAGTGGCTCCCTGTAAACAGCTCTTGATTAAACAAAAAAAAAATCTGATTTTATCAAGAATATCAGATCTAAGTTTAATGGACAGCATCCTGCTTAGAAGGCCAAAACACTGATTGATGAAGATAAAATCAATCAGCTTGGTAGGCTGAATTGCAGGCTCTTTGTCTCTATATCTAGATTTTATCAACTCATAGTGGTAGACAATGGTCTGGCCATATGATCAGTCACATGGACAATGGAATAATTGTCTTATACTGGGTTTCCCTATGAGGAAGACCCCCCTGGAAATCACCATGGGAATTTGATGGTTGTGTTAAAGTAGACAATGTTGACTGTTGATTCCCATCACAAGAACCCCCTTACAGGACAAGAAGGTGATTGAAGCCTGTAGGTATTTAACCCAGGGTGCTTCTTTGAGGTGGCTCCCAGGTCCATGACATCAGTAGATATTTGAGGTTACAATAATGCAAAGAAAGGCTGGGCTTTAGTTTCTAGACTGAGCTATCATGATAAATACCCACAGTGAGTTGTCATAAATTACAGAAATGTATTATCTCATGGTTTCATGTTCTGGAAGGCTTGCTTCTTCCTGGGATTTTTAGCATTCTGGTGGGTGGGTAATATTTAGGTTTCCTTGTCTTTCCCACCATGTGACATTGTCCTCTTCTTTCTATTCTAAGTTCCTGCTGACTCCTAGTATGCAGCTCCTCTTCATGATTTTTTATTTATAGGATCAGAAATAATAAGATTAATACTCATCCTGATTCATTTGGTCACACCTTAAATAAAAATAACATCTTCAAGATGTCCTACTTAGAGTGTGTTCACACCCACATGAGTGGGATTAAGGAAAAAAATCTGCTTTCTTCTTGGTTACATATCTCAATATGCCACTGGTTGAATTTAGACATATTCTTCTTGTGCCCTCTGAGTCATGAAATGATGAAAAGTATTCTCTCTGGTAACAAGAGACATAGAGTCTGAACATGACTATATGGCAGATTTCCCAGCATGGGACATAGCTAGCAAGTCAGACAGATACTTGAGGCTCTTGAAGGTTATACATGGACACTGAGAGAAATGACAGTCTCATTTCTGGACTGGGTTTTGCATACGCAGTGGTAGATGCAAATTATCATAGTGCTAAAAATAACAGAACCAGAACAGAAAATACTCTTCCAATTTGGACTACAAAAGTTATATTTCTTCTGAATAGTGAATGTGCTTTCATCCTTAGAGTGGTGGTTTAATGGGAAATTGGGATAAGTGATAGAAAAATTAGTTTTCTAAAGCCAGGAGATACATAGGCATGAAAGGCTGACTTACACAACTTCAACTGGGGTGACCAATGGAGGTTTTCCAGTAGATAGATTTCTCTCTTTCCCTTCTGAATTTGGAGAAGTTAGGGTGTGGCGGTGAATCTATAAAATTCTTCCCCACATCATTTCAATTTTTTTCTTTTTTCCCCACATCACCTCAACTTTCTTTATTCTTTCCAATTGCAGTGATACCAAGACCAGCGTTTCAATTGCAACTATCAGAATCAGTGATGAATCTGCGAAAGAAAAATTGGAGTTCAGTTTGCGGCCATGGCTTTTTATTAGGTACACCAATGTTTTGCTACAGCAAAGGAAGCCATAATGCAAATAGCTTCAGAGTTCTAGGGATAACAAATGATTTTTAGTCATATTAAGGAACTTAACTTGACTCATTTATTGGATGATAGTTTGTCCATCTTATATGACACGGTTTAGGGAAGGTGACTTCATTTTGTATTGGGTCAAAGGTAATGATCTAAGGTTTAATTGACTACCTAGGTCAGAAGACTTTGTGTGAATTTCCAATTTTAAATGATAAAGAGGAAACTCAAAAGGACATTTGTCTGATATGTTTTGTTTTGTTTTTGTTATTGTTGTTTTGTTTGTTTGTTTTGTATTGTTTTTTGGTTCTGTGGGTTACCCAATGCTTTCTTTATACATTTTATCAATTTCCCCCCTTTTGGTCGATCCCTTAGCTACAAGGTTTGACCAAAGGTGTTGTTACCCTCTCATTCACAAATCAAAGTCTCTTGTGTTTCATTGTCAGTTTTTGGGTTAGCTGAAGTTTGAGGTTTTCATTCTGGTATTGTATCCTCACCTATATAACTTTTCAAGTTAGTGGCTGTGCAATAACATTGAAGAGAAAAAAGTTTAGGCAATGACTGAGGAGTATTATGAATGTGATTAAGAGGATAACATGTGCCCCTTTTATGACATCTATGAGTCACGATCTCCATGACCCAAAAAGCAATCAAAAAGAGACTCAGATCAATGGCAATTAAGAGCTATATAAGCTGATTTGCTTGTTTCTCTAACATAAATCTCTACTGTTACTACCTCTTGGTAAACATTCTCATGCCACTTTAAGTTACAGTGCAATGGGTCCCAACTAGAGCTCACATCTTGGGAAGAGAGAATATAATCCAATGACAAACAATGTTGAACAGCCATTTTGCAAATTTATGATGCTTCATCATCTTGAGAGCTGATGACCTGCCTTAGGTGGGAAATAGATTTCTCTGACTCAAAGCTACCTTTTCTAATACCATCTGTAACCTTATAGTATATCTTCCAATGTAGGAGATACCTGTCCCAATGACAAGGTTAAAAGGAAACCCTATGAGTTTAGTCTGGGTTATGCATTTTCCATGATCCATTTAGAGGTGTCTCTAGTCTGGCAATAGTCTCTTATGAGTTTTTATAGTAGGGGAAAATATCTTAGCCCTCATGTTTCTAATTTTCCCTGTGGAAGCTTAATTTTCATTTGGAAGCTTATCATAAATAGCCATGAGGGAAATAACTTAAGATATATAACAGAAACTAAACCAATTTATGGGTAGTATCTTGTATATTTTGTGCTAACATACAAAATATTGTCCTTGAAGAGCTTAATAAGAACATGTATTGCAAATAAGGAATGGAATATTGACATTATATTTAAGTGAAGTAAACTCCAGAAGGAGAATCATAATCACTATCATCTTCATTGTTATTTGATATCTTAGTCTCATTTAACCAACAATTTTCTTGCCCAACTTTCATCCCACTTGAAATTTTTCTTTTGATTAAAATAAATTCTGATGCTATTAATGCCTCAGTGGATTTTGAGAAAAATAGTGTCTTTAAAGGGGGTTTGACCCCGTTTTAAGCTCATGAAAGTAAAGAATCTTGCCAAGCAGGATAGTCTCATCCATCTGCCCCACAGGATATAACTCCCCTGTCAATAAGAGGTGGAGAGGGCACTACAATCCCAGAATCCTCAGGATTGGGGAATGAATGATGGACTAGAGTAGACTTACTGTAATTCTACTATAGAGTTATTATTATTCTAAAAATGGGAGAACTTTTGTCATTGATATGGAGGCAGTGGCCACCAGAGGGTCTGAGGGGAAGGAGAGGGGAAAAATAAGTGTAATATGGGGGCATTCTCAGGACATTGGATTGTCCTGAAAGACATTGCAATGACAGATACAGGCCATTATATATTTTGCCATAACTTACAAAATTGTGTGGGAGAGAGTTTAAAATGTAATGTAAACTCTAATCCACACTTAGGGCAATGCTCCAATATTTGTTCAAAAATTGTAACAAATATACTACACTAATGAATGTTGTTGTTAATTTGGGAAAGTGTGGGAAGGGTAAGGAGTAGGATATATGAGAATCCCCTACAATTTTCATGTAGATTTTATGTAATCTAAGTATCATTATATAAAAACTTAAAACAAAAAAACAAACAAAAAAAGGAGTCTTACTGTATAGAATTTGAAAATGTAGTTTGCCATAGAGTTTGGCCATTTTCATCAGTCTAGTTTTTGGAAAAACATCACATTCCTTGGCTTTGGCCAAATAATAATCCCTGTCTCAGGGTCTCATATGGCACAACCAAGTCATTCCAAAAAGGATATCTTTCTGGTTGAGTATTTATTTTTCGCCTCTCAGGGAAACATCTTCAAGTGTAAAGGGGGTGGTCATTGCATAAATATATGTTTTAGGAGTAGTGTGGGATGGTAATAGGCCTAGCAGTGACTAATTGGTTTCATTTGCCATATGGTTTGCTAGAAGGACAAGAGAATTCAGTTTAAGGTAGGAGTTCATAGGACAGAAATAATGCAAAGAGGAGATAAAAGAACATCACGATGGTGTAGGTACAGTATTATTGGATATGGAGACTGAGCATTGAAAAGGGTTATAGCATTTTGATATTATTTATGAATTTCAAAAATAGATATTAGATTATATTTGTAAGTTGGTTTGTTCCTCTGGGTACATTAGATTGTATTGGATTCACAGGTTTCACTTTTACTTGATTAAATTATGATTAAGGCTTTGATGGGTCCATATCAGTAGGACATTGAGTTCCAACCCACCAAGGAATTTTCACAGAGAAAACAACAAGGCAGATGAGTTTGTTGGAGTTTTTGAGCTTGAGCCTGGGAAGTAAACACATGGGAGAGAGCAGAACAGCTGAGCCAGGAGAGAATTGAGCCCCGGGGAGAGAGACAAAGCTTAGAGAGCCTGATAGTCTAGAGCTGACCTTGTGGAGAGAACAGAGCAGCTGAGCCCAAAGAGAAATGAGCCCCAGGAGAGAGATGAGACTTACCCCAGCCTACAGCTGATATTGGAAGAAGCTGGGAACAAGGAGCCTTAAGAGGAAGAGGAAAGGTGAATGTTGCCAGCCATCTTGTTCTAACCCATAGCAACAGACTTTGGTGAGGGAAGTAACTTACATTTTATGGCCTGGTAACTGTAAGCTTCTACCCCAAATAAATAACCTTTATAAAAGCCAACAGATTTCTGGTATTTTGCATCAGCACCACATTGGCAGACTAATCCAGGGGTATAAGATGAATAAGAGAACATTAAAAGGACAGTGAAAAGGAAAAGACAAAGTATAAGATAAGGAAATCCAGGCATTTCTGGAATCTATGGCCCTGGGCATCAGCTCTTTGTTCTGACATCTTGAACAAAAGCTGTCTACATCAGATTTCATATGGTTGTGAAATCCTTGTGTCAATTTTAGCTTGAGATACAAAATTGAAGCAACCTCCCAAGTGTTTGGAGCACATTTTATTTTGACAGGTGTACCCAGGGGTGAATTCCTAGTAGTTTTTCTGCCATACTGGAGGTCAATAAGACTTAATAAGGTACTTTTCATTTAGGTTTTTAAATATATATATATATTAGTCAGCCCAAGGGGTGCTGATGCAAAGTACTAGAAATCTGTTGGGTTTTATAATGTGTATAAATTTTGGGTAAAAGCTTACAGTTGCCAGGCCATAAAGCATAAGATACTTCCCTCACCAAAGTCTGTTGCCATGTGTTAATCCAGGATGGCAGGTGATGTCTGCAAGGGTTCAATCTTCTTCATCCTCCTAAGGGCCTATGGCCCCAGCTTCTTCCAATATCACCCATAGCCTGGGAAAAGTCTTGTCTCTTTCACAGGGCTCATTTCTTTCTATGCTCAGCTGCTCATCTCTCTCCACAAGGCCAGCTGAAAACTGTCCGGTAAATGGCTTGTCTATATTTCCAGGGACAATGCCATGTCTATTGGCACCATCTCTCTTTCCTCACATATCTACTTCTTTCTGTTCTTTCTTCCTGAGGTTCCAGTATACGAAATTCCGACTTTCTTCTCTACTATGTCATTTTCTCTTTGAGTTCCCACCAACCAAAGGACAAGGACTCAATGTCCTACTGATGTGGCCCAATCAAAGACTTAATCATAATTTAATCAAGTAAGAGTGAAACCTCTGAATCCATTCTAATTTAATATGCCTATAGGAACACAATAGTCCACAAACACAATCCAATATCTACTTTTGGAATTCATAAAATATGTTAAACTTCTACACTGACATTGAGGGTGGTAGTGACATTGAAGCTTTTAGTTCATGAGCAAAACATTGCAAAGTACCTTGATTAAAGTTCCAATAAGTTGATAGATACTATTGCTCTAGAGAATATCAGGAATACCCGAGGTGATAAAATAAAGTCTATTTTTTTAAGCTAAATTGAGAGCTCTAACCTTATGTTTTAGTCTGCCAAACGGATGCCAATAAAAAGTAGCATAAATGACTTGGCTTTTAAAAATGGGATTTATTTGGGGTAAAGACTTACTGTGTCAAAGCCATGAAAAGTCCAACTGAGGCACCATAATATATGCTTTCTCACCAAAGTCAGCTGCCACATGTTGAAGCAAGATGGCCACTGAGATCTCCTGAGGTTTGAGCTCATCAGAGGGCAACGAGGCATAGGACTTGTCTTTTTCAGGCATCTTATATCAGTCTAGGCTGTACTTTCATTAAGAGTTCAGATGTAAGCTATCAGTCTATAGCAGGGTTCATCTCATCTTGAGCTGCTCTGTTGACCCAGCCCCTTCTGGCTTTGTGCTTAAGAGATCCTCTAGTCCTCTCTCTTGCATGGCAGGATCAAATATCATGGGTTCTTTTTAATGTGTCTATCTCTTTGTATCCATTTTTATCAGATGCAACAAAAAGGTTGGGACTCAATCTGAGTCACAACTCTCTGACATAGTCCAATCAAACGCCCAATAGAAATTTTATCCAGTACTGTAGTCAAAGGGCATTCAATTCAATTTACTGTAATCAAATGATATCATACCCACAGGAATAGGATAATTTAAAAACAAAATCTGTCTTTTTTTGGGATTCATAAAAAAATCTCAAACTGACACACTTCACCCTCTGAATCCTCAAAAGACATGTCTTTCCATGTGCAAAATACTTTCATTATATCACAATATTCTAAAAAGTTTAAATCATTCCAGTAATAATGCTATGTACAAAATTACATAAATATAAGTTATAGACACGCAGTTTAGCTTCGGTTTAAATCTGTGAAACTTAGAAAACAAACTACCTGCTTCCAATATAAAAAGAAGGGACATAAATAGGATAAACATTTGCATTAACATAAGGGAAGATTGGGAAGGGAGCATGCCTCATGGGTCCACAAAATTCTGAAAGCCCGCAGGTCATTCTTCATTAGAGTCAAAGACTGAGATCATTTATTAGAATGATGACTTCTTCTCAGGGCCTCATGGGGATCGATGCTTTCAAAGGGTTTGCCAAATGGCCATACTTTTGGTTCCACTTTTCAAGCACCTAGGTTGCAACTGAGCTCTAGACTTCATCCTCCAGGAACATTGGAGTTATGGCCACACTTTTTCCAAAATCTTGTGGACATTGTCAAGCCCCTGGGTACAATGAGGTGGTAGCAACCTTAGTCCTAAGCTCTGGCATACATGTCCAATCCCTTCAGAATAGTTGGGTGGTGGCTTTAGTCTCCTCACCATATAGAGAACAGGTTTATCCCCTTCAGAGAAGTGAGTGAAAACCTAACTCTCACCAACTACCAGGGAATGTGCTCCTCTTCTTTGTAGCCTGGTACTGCCAAATTCTCTGTAAACAAAGGGCTGGAAGAAACACCCTCATCAAAGCCCAGGCAAACACACTTTCCATACACATGGGTGGGGTACCTCCCTTGGCCCAAGGAAATGTGTTAATTCCAGACTTAAGATTTCACAGGTTTCCTCTTGAAGCCATTTTTCCTTCAAGTTTCCCCCTCCCTTTTCCTTTTAGTCCAGGCTGAGAATAGTTTTGTTCATGCTGTTCTCATAATATCTTGTTGGTTTAGCATGCTGGAAGGTCACAAGATCTTGATTGATAACTGCATTTCTAATCCTGATTTATAAGTTCCAAGTTTAGTTAATTCTTCAAATGGGACAGTGTCCTCTGGGGGCTTCTTCTCCAGAACTTTGGAATTTCCCAAATCATCAGTCTCTTATGTCTTTGTGTCCAGTAGTTTAGTTTTCAACCAATCTATTTCCTTTCACATTTTGCTTATAAGGAGAATGTAGACTGCAATTTCCACATTTACTCTAGAAATCTCCTCAGCTAGATGTCCAACCTCATCAATTTCAAATTTTGCCTTCCATCTAACATGAGGAGTCGATTTTGTGAAGTTCTTTGCAATTTTAAAAGAAGGATCAGCCTTCCTCCAATTTCCAATAATAGTTTCATCATTTTTTTCTAAGACATTATCAGAACTAACTATAGCATGGTTTGTTTGTTTGTTTTTTTACCAACAGCCTCTTCAAAGAAATCTAAGTCTTTTCTATCAAGCACCTCCCAATTCTTCCAAAAAATACCCTTTACCCATTATTAAACCATCCCAGCAAATTTGGCAATTGCAAGCATCATTAATCCACTCTCCTGGTACGAAATAATGTTTCAGTTTGTCAAATGGCTGCCAATGCAAAGTACCAGAAATAGTCTGGCTTTTATAAAAAGTATTTGTTTGGGTAAAAATGTTCATGTCCAAGGGTGTAAAATGTCCAATTGAGGCACCATCCAAGATGCTTTCTCAACAAAGTCAGTTGCCACATGTCACAAGATGACCACTGATACTGAGGTTTGAGCTCATCTGAGGGCAATCAGGCATAGGACTTATCTCTTCTCAGGCATCCTATATAACTCTAGGCTCTTTTCTTTCTTCCTGATATCAGCTGTAAACTATCAGTCATATAGCAGGAGTCATCTCCTCTTGAGCCTCTCTGTGGGTCCAGCCCCTTGTGACTTAGTGCTTAAGAAATCCTCTATGCCTCTCTCTAACATGGCAGGGTCAAACATGGTGGCTTCCTTTTCCTGTGCCTGTATGTCTCTTTCTTATTATTCATTTATATCAGACCCAACAAAAGGGCAATGACTCAACCTGATTCACACCTCACTGAAGTAGTTCAAACACACTAAAGCATCTTATCAAGTAATCTATTCAAAGTGCCACAATCAAATTTAATGCAATCAAATAACATCATACCCACAGGAATAGATCAGTTTAAAATCAAAGTTTTTCTTTTTGGGATTGTATTACTCAGCCAAAAGGGTGCTGATGCAAAGTACCAAAAATTTATTGGCTTTTATAAAGGGTATTTATTTTGGGGTAAAAGCTTACAGTTACAAGGCCCTAGAGAGTCCAACTCAAGGTACCATAAGAGGTAATTTCTCACAAAATCTGATGCCATGTGTTGAAACAAGATGATTGCAAATGTCTGTGAGAGTTCAGCATTCTTTTTATTCTTAAGTCTCAGTGGGGACAGCTTCTTATCTCCACTGTATGCTTTAGGGCTCATTTCTTTCTGGGCCTTCTCAGATGCTGAGGGCTTTGGGCTTTTCAACTGCAAACTATCAAGTGAATGACTTAGCTCTCCCCAAGGCATTAGTTGTTGAGTTTTCTCCTTTCCATCACATGGAAGGACCAAAATGACCAAGAACTCCTCTTCTGTGTCTATGGAGCTCTCTTCCTATAACTTGTTTTTTTTTCATCTTCTTGAGTGAGTGTCTGTTTATATAGCTCATCAAGGTGGTGGGAACTTAAACCAAGTTACACCCATTGATGTGGATGAATCAAAGCCCTAAACTTAACATAATTTAATAAAAAATATCTCAGATGAATCTAATACAATTCAATGGTACCACAATCAGAGGGACAGACCTGTTTATAAATACAATCTGTATCTCTTTGTGGAATTCATAAATAATATCAAGCTGCTACACAGATTCACAAAATTATCTCAAACTGCCATAATTCTGACAAGGAAAATCCTTTATTTATAAGGAAAATGATATGTGGCGGCCATCAACGGAGGTGCTTAGCTCTCATCAAGACCGACTACGAGACAAGGTCCGTGGCTGGTCAAGAAGGGATCAAGGATACCCGACTTGCAGAGGAGAGCTAAGCACTTCAAGACTTGGAACCTAATTTCACCCTGTTTATACTCTTACAAAGGCCATTTTTAAGCTCCTTGAGAAATATGCCTCATCGGGCGCTGGACTGGATAGTCAATAACAGGCAACTGGACCCCCCCTCTCTGCGGTAAAGCCGCTGGGTCAACCTAAGACAGGGGCCTGGCCAATTGTTGCCATGGTTTCCAATGACGGGTAAGATCCAGCAGCCGTTTAGCACGGTCCTGACCTAAAACAGGCACAGTCCCCCCAAATATCATCAAGGCCTCTATTTCTCCCAACAGCTTAATCATAATGTTTTACAATGATGCTTTTCCTTTTTAATTGTCTACCTGCATATAAAAACAACGGCCTGTTTATTATAAATTATAATTTAACTACTAACCTAACTAGTTTAAGATTATTGCTACACGGTTAAGAAAAACAATAGTCTTACAAATTTAACTGTACATATGATTTTGGTGTGATGCCATATCTTACAAATAACCCTGGTTAATTTAAGCC
>JAQZBX010100990.1:0-11303 GCA_029593785.1 Cabassous unicinctus | reverse complement strand
AACAGGCAATTATTCTCATTGCAGCTGCTGTTTCAGATTTGGTATCACTGCTTGAGCAAATTAACATATCCCCAGGTACTTGTATGCAGCTATTGATTTGGCATATACTTTTTTTTTCAATTCCTGTTAGTTTGCTTTCAACTGGCAAGAACAGCAAAACACCTTCACTATCTTTCTTCAGAGGTAGAATAAATCTGTAATTCTATCTCAAATTCTCATCTGTAATTACCTTGATCGAATAACACTTCTAAAAGACATCACAGTGTTTCATTAAGTTGATGATATTATGCTGACTGTACAAAGTGAACAAGAAGTAGCAACTATTCGAGATGTATTAGTAAGTCAATTGCATGCCAGAGGATGAGTAATGAATTCAACAAAAATTCAAAGGCATTCCACATCAGTGAAATTTCTAGGCATCCAGTGGAGAGGGCAGTGTCAAGATATTCTTTTAAAGATGAAGGAAAATATGTTGCACTTGACCCCTCCTACAACCTAAAAGAAGCTCCATGCCCGGTTGGCAGCTGAGGATTTGGAAGACAATATATTTCTCATTAGAGTGTGATATTCTTGCCCATTTACCGAGTAACCCAAAAAGTTGCTAGTTTTGAGTGGAGACTAAATTAAGAGGTAGTTAGGTAGTTCTGTAACAGATCCAGACTTCTACATAAGCTGCTTTGCCACCTGAGCCATAATCATCCAGCATATCCAAGGGTGCTCAAAGTGTCAGTGGCAAATGGAGATGCTGTTTGGAGACTCTGTCAGGCCTCTATAAACACAGTGCAAACATGGAATTTTGGAACAAAACTTGCCATCTTTTGCAGATAACTACTCTCCTTTTGAGAAACAGATTTTAACTTGCCACTAAGCTTTAGTAGAAACTGTATGCTTAACCCTGGGTCATCTAATTATCATGAAAGCTGTGCTTCCTATCATGACATAGATGTTTTTTGACCTACAAAGCCATAAAGCTGGGCATGTACTGAAACATACCATCATCAAATGAAAGTAGCTTATAGGAGATCAGGCACTAGCAGACCCTGAGGGTCGAATTCAGTTACTGAAGGAGCGCACAAATTCCCCTTATACCCACTTCTGCCACCATCCTTCTCTGTCCCAGACCACTGGTGTGGCTTCTTGGGGGGTTCCTCAAAAGAAGACAAAATGTGGACCTCATTTACAAAGGAATGTTCACCATATAAATATGCCACCCAAAAGTGGACAGCTGCAGCACTACAGCCCCTTTCTAGCACATTCTTTAAGGACAGTAGTGGAAGGAAATCAACTCAGTGGGCAGAAACTTGAGAAGACAACCTTGACATTCATTTTAGTTGGAAAGAGAAATAGTCAGAGATGGATTTGTGTACAGATTTATGGGCTGAAGCCTGTGGTTTGGTGTGTGGTCAGAGTTTAAAAGGTTATGATTGGAAAATTGGAGACTAAATGGTCTACAGGACAGGTATGTGGATAGAACTTTTTGAATGGTCAAAAACTTGAATGTATTTATGTCCCATGTGAATGTTCACTAGAGAGTGCCTTTAGCAGAGGAGGACTTTATAATCAAATAGATAGTATGACCTATTTTGTCGATACTAGTTAAGACTTTTTCCCCAGCAACTCTTATCACAGTCCAATCGGCTCATGAACAAAGTAGTCATAGTGGTAAGGATGGAGGTTATGCATGGAGTCGGAAATATGGACTTCCAATCACAAAGGTTGATCTGGCTGCAACATTGTTGAGAGCCCAATCTTACAGTAGCAGAGGCTACCAACCAGTCCCCAAGTGTTCACCTTGCTACTTGGTGGCAAGTGGATTGCATTACACTACTTTCTTTATGAAAGGGGCAGTGTTTTGTTATTCCTGGACACTTACTATGGATACTCATTTGCCTCCTCTGGACAAAGTGCTTCTGCCAAAACTACCATCTGTGGGCTTATACAATGTGTTATCTATCATCATGCAATTTTAAAAACATTGCTTCTGCTCTGTGAAATCATTTCACAGCAAATGAAGTGTGTTCAGTGGTACCATGTTCATGGGATACTCTGACATTAAAATGATCTCCATCAATTTGAATCATCTAGATGGAATGGCCTTTTGAAGACTCAATCACAATGTCAACAGTGGGGAAATATCTTACATCACTGGGAAAATATTCCTCAAGAGGCTGTATATGCTCTAAATTAGTGTGCACTCTGTGGTACTGTTTCTCCCATAGCCAGAATTCAAGCGGCTAGGAATAACACAAAATAAATGAGAGTGGCACCAATCACTATTACCTACGTGATTCACTAACAAAATTTTTGCTTCTTGTCTCTGAAAACTTGGGCTCTGCTGACCTAGAGGTCTCCAAAGGGAGGAGCAATTCCACCAAAAAAATGCAACAGTGATTCCATTAAACTGGAACATAAGACTGCCAGTTGATCATTTTGGTTTCCTCATGTCTCTGAATCAATAGGCAAAAAGGGAGTTACTGTACTGGCTGAGGCAATTGATCTTGCTTACCAAGGGGAAAATTGGCTGCTAATGGATGTAATAGTATGTATGGAATATATGAGATCCCTTAGTGTGTCTCTTAGTACTACCATGCCTTGTGATTAAAGTCAATGGAATAACACAACAACCCAATCCAGTCAGTAGTACAAAGGTTCTAGAGGCTTCAGAAATGAAGATTTGGGTCACCCCACCAAGAAAAGGAACATGATCATCAGAGATGCTTGCTGAGGTAAAGGGAATATGGAATTGGTAGTATGTGAAGGTACTAGTTATGACCATGTAAGCAATTGCAAAACAAAGATTGTAATTTTTCAGTACTTTCCTTTATTTTGTATGAATATGTTTATAGACACACACACATATAAAGTAAATATCATTGTTTTCTTCCATCTCTTATCCCCTTATCATAAACCATAAGCTCTATTAACTTTATGTCATACTATTAAATTTAGAGGATAAGAGTGAATATCACTCAAGGACTTGCATCCTCTTCTGGAGAAAGCATTATGCATTTTTGTTGTATACAGGACAGTTTTATGTTAGGCAGAAGTATGGCTATGTTTTTGTCTTTATTTGGGGATTAAGTATGATTTAAGTACATGTGTATGTGTGCCAAGTTGATAAGTAGTAGCCTTTGATGGTTAATTTCACCTTTCTACTTGGGGAGAGTTTGATGTCCAATTGTCTGGTGAAGTTGGCACTGGCCTGATAGTGACTGTGAGGGTATTTCATAGATTAATTTGCACCTATAACCAGTTGATGGCATCTACAACTCATGGATCTAACACCAACAATGGAGGTTACCCACAGCAACGTGGAGGCTCTCCCCAGCTGTAGCAGTTTGAGATTATTTTATGAATCCCCAAAAGATAAAGATTATCCTTGTAAACTAATCTATTCCTCTAGATGTGAGACTCTTTGATTGCATTAAATTAATCTAAGCTGTTTTTGATTAGATTATTTGTTAAGATTAGGGATTTTGATTTGACTATATCAGTGGGCATGACCAAGGTTGAGTCTTGCTGCCTTGCTGGACTTCAGACAGACAGACACACAGAAAGAGAGAGCTCTGTAATTATTGATCCTTCCATGTGACAGGAAGGAAAAGTATCAGACAGCTGAAGACCCAGGGAGATATGAGACATTTTCCTGATAGCTTACAGTTGAGATTGGGAACAAGACTGACATGGGAGGACCAGAAAGAAACAAGTCTTATGCCAGGAGAAAGAGGACTATGGGATCACTTAAGCATGAAGAGGCTGAGTCCATGGAACCTCAAGAGGAAAAGGAAGCCCAGAGAAGGCAGAGACAAGCTAGAGATCAGCAACCATCTTGCTTAAGCACATGTCAACTGACTTATATGAGAAAGCAAACTTGAGTTGGACTATTTAAGGCCTTGGAAGTTTTTACCTTAAATAAATATATTTAATAAAATTCAACAGATTTCTGGTACTTTGCATTGGCAGCCCTTTAGCAGACAAATGCACAATCCAATCATTTGGAGGTCTTTAAAACCAGAACTGATTGTTTCAGAAGTCAGAAAGAATTTCTGCTTCTACTTCATCCAGCCAGATTCTAGTGGGAAATTCAACTTTATCTTCATAAGAGTTACCATTTCACAGCCTGCCCTACAGAATTCAGACTTGGCAATCCCCACAGTCATGTTGTGAGACAATTACTATGACCAAACTCTTAATGCATATCATCTAAGTTCTGTTAAAAACCTTCTTAGTTTGTCAGAATTCCATTACAAATACCACATAGTGGGTTGGCTTAAACAAAAGGAATTTATTGGCTCATGGTTTTGAAGGCTAGAGAACCCAATTCAAGATATCTGCAAGGCTTGCTTTCTCCCCAAAGTTGTAGCATTCCTGTCTTGGCTTGCTGCAATCCTTTGGGTCGCTTGGCTTGTATCACTGCTTCCTGTCATATGGTGATCTCTCTGTCTCTCTTTGTGTCTGCTCTTCTTGTTTCTGCTGATTTCCAACTTCTTCTTCCTTCATCTTCTCCAATGTCTGGCTTCCAGTGTCTTCACTTTTAAATTCACCAGTAATATTGATTAAGACCCAGCATCTTTTATTTGGGCTATGACATAAAAGAAAATAATATGTTCAGGAGGTCCTTTGTAGAAAAGTTTTATACTCATAAGAATGAGGATTATGATTAAAAACATGTCTAAATTGGGGTACATAATTCAATATACCACAGTGTGCCTTCTGAAACACAAAAATGTATGTTCTTTCCATATGCAAAATGCATCCATCCATCTCAGTTCTAGCTGGAGTCAAGTCTGTACAGCTGTGTAATCGAGAAAACAAGTCATCAATTCCCAAATATAATAGTGGGACAGACCCAGTATAGACATTCCTATTTCAAAGAGATAAATTTGGAAGGAAAAATGAGTAAGAGTTCTGAACAAGTTTGAAATCAAGCAAGGTCAACTCCAAAAAAATGTCAAAGTCTGAGAGTCATCTGTGGATCAATGCTTTGTTCTCAAGGCATGTTGAAATGGCAGACACATGCTTTCCAAGCACCTGGACAGTGGTCCTACTCTCTGCAAACATAGGGCCTAGGCCACACCCTCTCCAAACTCTCTGTGAAGCTGAAGCATTGAATACATTCTCTTACATTGCTGTGGCAGCTGAACTCTCCCTGAACATCTTGACAGATTTCTTCATCCTTCAAGTCCTGGGGCAGAAATCCTGCCCTTACCAAAGGCTTGGCCTGAGATGATCAATTCAGTGGAAACTTCTGATTCCATCATTCTGTGCTTGAGGTCATTTTTTCCCCCATTTTGTTCTGTCTCTGTCCTTTTCTGTCAGTCTAGCAGTTTATCTGTTCATACAAAATTCTTAAAAACCTTGTCAGTTTTGCATGAGGCTTAAGGGGCCCAAGCTATCAGACAACAGGATTTTCCATAGTTCCTTCCTAGACAAACACATCTCCAATCCTGACTAGAAGAGAACTTAAGGGATCTTCTAGTGTGATGGCAATATTCTGCTTCCTTTTCTTGGTCCTGTTTACAGGATTAGTTTCAGTTTATATAAATTCATTTATATTTATGGTATATGTACTTACCTTTATGCATATGATCAACAACAAAAATGTAAAAGGAAACAAAATTTTATTTTGTTGTGCTTTTTCAAATAAGGTATTTAAATGCTCTTTGAATCACTTATCATCTTGCTATTATTCTATTAATGAAATAGTAAATAAATTTTAGTCATGTACTCATTGTGTATTTGTATGAGTTAAGTTTTAACATTTCAAAATTGTAATTTATTGTTTTGTTTCTCTCATGTTGTTAATTCTCTTTCTCATTCAAATTGATTGTTTTCATCTCTGTCCTTTTCATTTTTTTCCTTAACTGTGCTTTTTATGGTGACTAATCACTCTCATATATTACTAAAGTATTCTAAATTTTTGTTTGTTTTATTTCTAGCTTATTTCTTAGTTTTTACTCATATTGTCATATACTCCTGATGCCTATCATCTAATTTCTGGGATATATGATTTTCTTGAATATTTAGCTTTTAAAAATTTGCTTTTACACTTTTCTAAGATATTAAATTATTTACTTGCTTACTATATTGCCTTTTTATGCTCTGATGTTATTAAATTTTGGAATATTATTTGGTTTCATTTATCCTTTTGCTTCATTTACCACTTTAAATATGATTAGATGGAGTTTATTTGTGATTCTTCTATTCCCCCTTGTTTAAATGAGATGGTTATTCTATCAGAAGGAGGTACAGACATAGGTTAAGAATGGGTCAAGATAGCTTTTCCTGTTTCTTGCTCAATAAAACACTCCAGTGCTTTTATGATGGACCAACATAGTTTCTTAGTGTAGAATTATTTTCACTCTTGGAGAAATGCCCAATTCATGATTATTTCTATCTGGAATTTCTTGAGTTCCGTAGCTATACTGGTTTTACCTCCCAAAGTGCTACTCCACACTTGATATTCTATGTTGCTATAACAGTATTTCCTGACGCCTACATCTTCTAGAATGTCTTCCCTTATTTGAAACTTTCCTTTCAGTATTTCTGCTCAACTCAATTTACTTTTGGCTGTCTTTTGATTTTACTCAATTCTCATTTTATTATTTGCTTCTTTTTTTTTCTCCTTCTAATGGAAGGCTTACACAAATGTCTGGTAATCTTTATTGTCTGATCATAATTAAAAATGGGTTACTGAAATAAAATCCTGGTGTAATGTTGTATCCAAATTTTGTTTCTGAACACTCTTCCAATTTCTCCCTATGGAGATGTAAATGTTTATGTTACGCTTGATCTTCACTTGTATATTGGAAACAAATAACTGTTCTTCAGATTTCCCAGGTCCACAGACAGAAGGCACTTCCTCAGGACAAACCACCCCTATAGCCAAATTTGATAAGATTTTGTACTAAGCATTGTTAATGAAATTATTTAAAGCTTTTGGAATATTGTTATGGAACGGATGTATTTTGAATGTAGAAAGAACATGTATTTATGGGGTCCAATTCGATGAGACTTTGTATTAAGTATTGTTAATGAAATTACCTAAAGCTTTTGGATATTGTGATGGAATGAATGTATTTTGCATGTGGAAAAACATGTCTTTATGAGGTCTAAAGAGTGGAATGTGTGGTTTAGAGCTGTATGAATCCTGGGAAAACATTCTTAAATGTACTTCATTCCTGTGGGCATAAGTAGGACATTTTGATAAGGCTAATTCAGTTAAGGTATGACCCACCTCATTCAGAATTTGTATAAATCTTATTACTGGAGTCCTTTATAAATGTAATGAATGCAGAAAGAGAAAGAAATCCACAGAAACAAAAAGCTAAAAGCAAAAATCCCTGGAAGAAAAGGGAGAGATCAGAAGATGCCCTCATGTGTTTTTCCATTTAGCAAAGAAACCAAGTATCTCCAGCAGCAGTCTTCCAGAAGAAAACATTACCTTGATGATAACTTGACTTCGACATTTTCCTGTAATCTAACCATTACTGAATAAATTCCTGTTGTTTAAGCCAAATTATTTAATAATATTTACTCTAAGCAATTTAGAAATAAAAACACTTTGCAACTTTTATATCAAGTGATCTAGACAAACACTTCATAGGAAATATAAATAACTCTGTAGTCATTACCATTCACTCACAAACTATTCTATCCTTACAGAACACAATGTTCTAGAAAATTTGAAAGGATGAATGACTTCCTTAAATTAAATTTAGTTAATCTTTCAGAAATTCTTGAGCTGCCTTAGCCAAAGTTATGGCCATACTGTTCTCAGGGATACATCAGTTTTGTCCCTAGGAACTGATAGCTGAAAGGTACATGCATTTACAGAATTCACCTCCAATATTAGACACTGACCCACTGCATGCAGACATGGCAAATTACTGCAAGGGACTCATGTTCTTTGCCGAGTCCTATCAACAAC
This sequence comes from Cabassous unicinctus, assembly GCA_029593785.1. NCBI lineage: Eukaryota > Metazoa > Chordata > Mammalia > Cingulata > Chlamyphoridae > Cabassous > Cabassous unicinctus. The sequence goes on along the minus strand of JAQZBX010100990.1, from coordinate 3,373 downwards.
AAGTTAAGGCTTCCTTCTCACAATATATTCTGAACAGCCTCTTCATGACCTTCAAACAGGATATTTGGGTTTTTGGAAAAGACATAGGAGAAAAACTGCCTTTGAACCTCAATGGAAAGGACCTTAACAGGTACTATTAATAATGACCAGAACAATAAATATACAGGTAGTCAATCCTATGTTCATGTTTCAAAACTAAAGAAGCAATTTAGAATTCCACACCATTGGAAGGCTCTAATAGGGGACCTCAAACTGAGGATTCACATAGATCCTCCAAAAGTAGATGCTCTTCAGAAACATAGCTGTTAAAACATATTTGGAACAAGCATATGACAACAGATACTATTATGCTTCTGACTAAGATATTGGACAAAGACCCTTAATCTATTTGTCAGGGTTTTGGAAACAGAACAGACAAGAGGTATCTGTAAATAGTATGAGATTTTAAAAAATTCTCTCATGTGACCTTGAGACAAAGTCCAAATACTGCACAAGTCCAAATACTGCAGGGCAGGCTGCAAACCAGGGGATCTGATAAAGGTCCTTGATGAGTTCCCAGATGACACTGACTATCTGATGCAGAGCTGGAAATTCTCTTTCTCTATGCTGAAATCACTTCCCACTTCTCAGTTGATTATAGATGTATCCAGTCATCTAAGTAATCAACTCACGGATGATTAAAGTCCATGAAATGCTCTTGTATTACAATTAGTCCAGTACTTGCTTGAGCAGACAACTGGGCACCATTACCTGAACAATTTGACACATTAGCCTAACCATCACAGTTCACCTATTGTCAACTTGGCAGACATACACATCACCTTAAACCATAGTTAGTCTCTAAATGAAAAAAATAACATATATATATATATTTTTTTTTTCCACCTAACAATACTCAAATGTCCTATGTACAGTCATAAACACACTAATTTCCTCCAGAGTAGTGTGCAAGTCCTTGGGTAATATTCACTTTTAAACTTGGCATCCTTAAATAGTAATTCATGAAACTAACATAACTTATGACACGTGATACGGGAAAAGGTTATGGAAGAAAATAAAGATATTTGTTTTATGTACGTATGCTATCATAATCATAACAAAATATGGAAGATTTATTTTTCACCATTACAGTCCTTGTTTCTATAACTGATCATGTGGTCAAAGTTTATACTTATCACTATCTTGTTCCACTACCCATTCCATGCTCCCTTTGCACTCTTCAAGCACCTCAACTAGCTGTGGTTCATTACCTGGTGGGGTGACCCAAATTTTCATTCCTGAAGATTCTGGGCCACTGCTTGGATTGGGTTGTTGCACTTTTCCATTGACTTTAATCACAGGGCATGGTAGTACTAAGGGATGCCCTAGGGGATCTCCTGTATTCCGGGAAATCTCTTTATCTCCATTGTGTAGATGCACTCCTATTTCACCTTGATAGGTCATTATCAATTACCCCAGCCAGTACAGTAATTCCCTTCTTTGCCTGTTGATTCAGAGGCATGAGGGATCCAAAGTGACCAGATGGCACAATAATTGCTGTGTTTCCTGGTGGAAGCACTCCTCTTTTTGGAACTATTACCTGTAGACCAGCAAAACTTAAGGTTGCAGGGACAGGAAGCAAAAATATTCCCAATGGTTCACTAGGGGTAATAGTGAGTGGTACGATTCCCATTCCACCACTTGATTCCTGGACCTGTGAATACTGGCTATGGGAGAAACAGCACCATAGAATGCACATTTATTTAGATTATACACAGCCTCCTGGAGAACATTGCCTTGACCTTCACACATGGTTGGCACCATAACTGAGTTTTCAAAAGGCCATTCTACAATTCTTTCAATCCACCTTCTTTAGGATAATGGGGAACATGGTAAGACCAGTGAAGTCCATGAACATGTAGCCATTTCCACACATCACTTGTAAAGTGTGTTCCTTAATCAGAAACAATGCTGTTTATAATGGCATGGCAGTAAATAAGACATTTGTTAAATCCACCAATGTAAGTTTTGGAAGGAACATTGTGTGCAATGATGCAAACCCATATCCAGTGTAGATGTCTAATCTAGTTGGAACATATCACTACCTCTTTCATGATGGAAGTGGTCAAATGTAATAAACCTGCCACAAGGTAGCAGGCTTCTAACATCAGGAAATGGTGCCATATTGGGGGCTGATTTTGGTTCTCTCCTGCTGGCATATTGGGCATTCAGCAGTGGCTATAGCCAAGTCAGCCTTGGTGAAAGGAAGTGAATGTTGCTGAGCCCCACACATAACTTCCATTCCTACCACCATGGTCACTTTGTTCATGAGCCCATTGTCAATGACAAGAGTGGCTGGTGAAAGAGGCTGTGTGCTAGCCACAGGGTAGGTCATCTTATACATTTGATTATCAAAATCTCCCTCTACTGAAGTCACCCTCTGGTGAACATTCATGTAAGACACAAATATGTTCATGTTTTTTATCCACTCAGAAAGGTCTATCTACATACCTCTTTTTGAGACCTCTTTGTCACTAATTTTCCAATCATGTTCCTTCTCAATCCTTGAACATCCAGCCAAACCACTGGCATCAACCCATGAATCAGTGTACAAATGGACCTCCAGTCCTTTCTCCATCCAAGCAAAATGAACAACCAGGTGCACTGCTCAGATTTCTGCCCATTGGGAGGACTTGCACTTACAAATGTCCTTCAGGGATGTCCCAGAATGGGACTGCATTGTGACAGCTGTCCAATCTTGGGCGGCAACTGCATATTGTTTAGAACCCTCTGTACACCAGGCTCCAGTTTTTTCTTTCTCAGTCAACTGATTGTAAGGAACTCCCCCAAAAGGACATAGCTGTGGGGTGAGAAAGAGAAGGTAACATGGCAGTAGTGGTGACCATGGACATTTGGACTACTTCCTGGTGTAACTTACCTGTGCCCTCACGTACCCTGCTCAAGTCTTATCTCATATATACCACTGCCACTTGATGATGGAGTGCTGCTCTACACATCCAGCTTTATGGTTTAGTGGGTCAGGCATTATCCAGTTCAGGAACTCAGGTATCAATGTAACTTGGTGGTCCATGGTTAATTGTTCAGTCTTTTCTTAGGCCCAATAGCAGCCCAAAAGATGTTTCTCAAAAGGAAAGTCGTTATTTTCAGAGGATGGCAGGGCTTGTCCAAAATCTCAAAAACTGTATTGTGATTCTATAGGGGCCTGCCAAAGGCTCCAAATGGCATCTCTATTTGCCACTCACACCTCCAGTAGTATATGGTCCAAGTGGCAGTGAAGCTTGCACAACAAACTGGACTTGTCACAGAGCCTCCTTTTGCTCCAGTCCCCTCTCAAAACTAGCACAGATTGCTGGTACTCCCACTTGGGATACCC
>JAQZBX010100989.1:0-11304 GCA_029593785.1 Cabassous unicinctus | reverse complement strand
TTTCCACTTTCCCTCACCTTCTACCAGCACATAAATCTCATCACTGGGAAGTGGATTCTTTCAGCATGATGAAAAAATGTAAATAAAAATAGAGAACAGAATTGGTTTAGGAGCAGCAAGTCCTGTGTGATGTAAAATTTTAGCAATGGTATAGAGTTGGCAACATGATTCATACCCCCTGCAACTTTTGTGAAATGATGTTAACCAAGAAAACTTGAAAAGCACTGAATGGGACAGAATCCATCCTTCCTAGATGGAAGTGAAGAGAACATCACAAAGACAATTTGTCTCTAATTGGACCAAGCAATGATTCTGGAGAATGCCCTAAATGTGATCCCCACTGGAAATCTCCAGCACCAATATCCCACCATCTCCCCCATTCCTACAGGATCCCCCAACTCCACCGCCGACTCTAACCACAGCCACACCCAGAGCCCTAGTCATTTCACATCCTGCTTTTGGGCTCTAAAGGCAAAATGCCCACTTGCAGTTCTCCTGGCCATTTGCTAAGGAGATCAGTCAGCAGGAGGCATCTGGGAGATAAGGATTTCAGAGCAGGAAGTATTCTGCCTGGCCAAGGTGCTCATCCTTGTCAATTCAGGGCTCACTCTGAGGTGAGGTGAGAGTTCAGAGTGAGAACTGGTCTGATTGTTCACCCCCTCATGGGCTTCCAGTGATCTGGGTGTAGCTGTGATGTCGGTATAACTGTAGTGATGAGAAGGTCTAGACTGGATGAAGAAATATACTGTTCCCTGCATGACCCCAGGACCTCTTGCTCTATTCTACCCACTGATGTGTTCTGAGTGCAGCAGAATGACTTGCTCAGTAGCCAGGTTCTAGGTAGAGAGGTCACCTGCCATTGTGCAGAGGCTTTGTGGGGAAAAGGGATTTGCACTGTCAGAGGCCAGGGTCCTGAGGCTCCTCTCAGATACCCAGTCTGAGTCTCCAAACCAGTGGAATTGGGGTCTCAACACCACACTCAGTCCCCAGATGTGCCATGCATGGGGAAATTCCCAAGCTCATTAACACCAGAGTGTTTTCTAACCAGCCACACCTGTGGCCATGTGGTCAACATGGCTTTCTTGGCCAGGCACTTCAATCCCCCTTTCTCTTGCACCCACTCTGTCCAGAACTGTGATTTCTGGGGCACATGCCCACCATTTCTCTCCCATGGACAGGGCATTATATGCCTCCCCAGAGAACCTACAAATAGGTGCAAACCTATTGAAATTGGCATGGAAGGGGATGGGGACAGGAAGTTGTAAGGCCCATAGAGAGACATATTAATAAAGGACCAAGCATACTGTAAGTGTTTTGGAAGATACAGAAACACAGATGTCTATGTCTATTTTTTCAATCCATCTTAAACCCCCATTTTTGCTGTTTTGTTTCCATTCATTGGGCAATTCTCTGTGTCTTTTTTCCTGCCCTCTCCTCTCATCCTTCTCCTCCTGCCTTCACTGGGATTCGATCCTGTTAACCTCCAATGTGGGAGAGAGGCATTCTGCCACCTGCATCACCTCATTTCCTGTTTTTTTGGTGCATGTTGTCTTGGCTCTCCCCTGCATCTCTCTCCTGTTATATCATCATCTTGCTGCTTGGTTTTGTGGGAACAGATGGCTCATCCACTTGTGGGGCCTGGGGGATTTCCTGCTTATGGTGTCTGATGGCATATCCATGCACTTTCTATATTTTTCTTTACTTTACTGGGAGGTCCTGGGGATTGAACCCAGGCCCCTCCATATGGGAAACAGATGCCCAACCATTTGAGCCACACCTACCCACTATGTCTATTTATTTCAATGGGCCAGTATCATATATGAATGAATAAAGTAGATCATTGCATCGAACTGCATGTTTGAAGCATGGTGATATGACTATGGATAGCAGGATCACTGAATTCAAGCTCTACATTGCTATTTCTGATTGGCAAGCAAATGAAAAACAACATGAGATGTCATGTTATCAAAGGTGTCATTGTATATATCAGATTCTCTTCAGCTGCATATATCCAGGCAGTGTTTGGGTGTTTCCCTGTGTTTCTTTGCATGTGTGTGTGCATGAGTGTCTATATCTCTGAGGTCTGTACATGAGTATGTTGTGTGTGTGTGAGTGTGTGCAAGCTGATGGGTGCATATGTTTGCTCCAATAGGCTGCAAAATGCACTAACATGGTGTAATCTGACAGTCTAAAATGGTATTGGAATAGCCTTGCTCTTCTGATTTGGAAACTTCATCCTAGTAGAACACCTTCACAATAGGCACTTAGGGAAGGCTGGGAGGGGCTTATCTGTGCACCTGATATATCTGGACCTATACCTATGAACTATAGCTCTGTTTCAAATTCCTTGTCACAAGTATATGTGGAAAGAAGTTAAAGCAAATCATTAAATGTTTTGTACTGGTGTGGGGATGGAATGCCAGAGGATGGAATTACACAACATAGATACATTTCTCTTCAAACATATTTATTGTACCAATGTAAACTCACATGTGCTGTGATGAACCATGAGGTTAGCATAAGAGTTCTCACTACAGGAAAGAAGGAACCCCAATTTCACTCTGTTTCCCAAGAGATGTACAATGCACATATCCTTTATGATAATATGAATGTTCATGCCTAGATGTATAGGTAATTATATCTGAAGTTTGTCAAATAGGGAAATTAGTAATGTCAATAGGTATCCTCAGGTGGGTGCATGCAGCTGCAAATCAACATTTCCTTGGAGTTTGTTGGCACTTTACCTCATGCAATGATGGAAACAACTCTTCATACATGATGACACATAGCTGAAAAGAATATAATAAAATACTGGAAAGATGAGAAGAATAGAAAAAAAGAAATGAAAAAAATGAAGACCAAACAAGAAATGGTAGAATCAAAGAAAAGGTATTGAAGAGAGAAAAATGAAAGAAGAAAAGAAACAAAGACATTATGGAGACACTAAGAAAAAGAAAACAGGTGAACAAGGAAAGAAAAAAGAAAGCAAACAAAAACAAAACAATCCAGGAAAACAAGTCTATTAGTCAGCCAAAGGGTTGCTGGTACAAATTCCCAGAAATATGTTGGCTTTTATAAAGGCTATTTTTTTTCTGGAGAGGCTTACAGTTTCCTGACCCTAAAGAGTCCAACTCACAGTACCATAAGAGGTACTTTCTCACCCAAAGTCTTTGGCCACATGTTCATGCAATATCCTGGTGATGTCTGTGAGGGTTCAGCCTTCTTCCTTGGATCAGTCATCCCAGCATCTTCTGATCTCAGCTGTAGGCTGTTATAATGCTTGTCACTTTCCCTAGGGCTCATTTCTTTCTGGGATCAGTTGCTCTCTTCTTTCTACAATGTCAACTGTAGACTATCATGCTCATCTCTCTTCCTGGGAATGTGTCTATGGAGCATTCTCTCTGCCTGTGTATCTGCTTCTGTGTGCTCCTTCTCCATGTATTTACTTCCTTGTCTTTGCTTAAGCATACCTTTATATAGTCTGCAAAGGGGGTGGGGGCAGGGACTCAAACTGAGTTGCCCTAATGATGTGGCCAAATAAAAGTCCTAATTATGATTTAATGAAGTAAAAGTGAAACCTCTTAATCTAATAAAATCTAATGCACCCAGAGGAACAGACCAATTTAGAAACATAATCTAATATTTATTATTGTAATTCGTAAATAATATCAAACGGCTACCCTCTGAATTCCAAAAAGACATCACAAAAACCTTAAATCAGTAACTATGCTAATTAAAATATATCACAATCAGCTTAAAGAAATAGTTTGTCTTGGGGCAATGTGCCCTCTGGCTGTAGAACTCTGAAACTTACAAAACTATTTATCTGCTTTGAGAATACAAAGGGACAAAGGATAAACATTTGCATTACCATTAGGAGAAATTGGGAAGGAAACATAAGTCATGGGTCCCCTACATTTCCATAAACCTGCAGGGCATACTCCTTTAGATTTCAGAGTCTGAGAGTCATTCTTAAGATGATGGTTTCTTCTCCCTGAGGCCTCAGGGGGATCCATAGTTTGCACATCTTATTGAATGGCCATTTTCTTGGTTCCACCATTATCTGGGTGGTGACCAAGCTCCAGACCTCACCTTCCAAAAGCATTAGGGTGATGGCCACAATTTATCCAATCTTTGGGGTGGAGTCACAACCCCTTTAGTACAGGGATGGGGGGCAACATTCTCTCTAACCTCTGGCCTACAGCCTCAACCCTCTCAGAGCAGTGAGATGGTGACCTGGCCTTCCCTAATCAATGGGGGGCAGACCCACCTCTCTCAGACCTATTGGGTTTTAACCTTACTCTCCTCAACCCTTGGCAAATGTGCTCCACCCTCTCAGTAGGTTGGGGTGGCAAAACTCTCCCTGAGAGTGGACTAGGATATCCACCCTCTTCAAATGCCAAGGCACACTCACCCTCTTTGTACACAAGGATGTGGGTCTTCTCATGGCCCAAGGAGATGATAATCCCAGATCTCAGTTTCCATGGTTCTCCTCTTAAATCCATTTCTCCTTCCATCTCTCCCTTTGATGTCCCTTTTAGTCCACTATGACAGTGGTTTTGTTCATAGAGCTCTCTGAAAAAGCTTGTTGGTTTAGCATGCAAGAAGCAGGGGTCTAAGCCATCAGATATTAAAACTTTCCAAAAGTCTTTCCTGGATAGCTGAATTTTCAATTCTAATTTACAACTTCCAAGCTTAATTAAGCCCTCAAATGGGGAACTATTGTCTGGGGGATTTAATTTTAGAGGCTTGGAATTTCTGGAATCATTTTCTGGTTTCATTGTGCCCAGCAATTCAGTTTTCAGCTTATCTCTCCCATAAAGCATTGTACTATAAGGTGCAAGGAGAAGACAAGCTGCATTCTTTCAGTTTTCTTTGGAAAGTTCTTCAGTTAAATGCCCAGGCTTGCCATTTTCAAATTCTGCCTTCCATAAAACACCAGGTGTTAATCTTGCTAAGTTCTCTGCAACTTTAACACATGGATTGCTTTCCTCCAGTTTCCAATAGCAGTTTCATCATTTACTTCTAAGGCCTTATAAAAAGTCTCTTTAGCATTCATATTTCTATCAAAATTCTCTTCAAAGCAATCTAGGTTTTTCCATCAAGCATCTCACAATTCCTCCAAAATTACCCCTTACCCATTTATAAAAACCATTCCAACATTTTGGTATTTGCAAAAGCACCACCTCAGTCTCCCAGTACCAAATTCTGTATTAGTCAGTCAAAGTGGTGCTGATGCAAAATACCAGAAACCTGTTGGCTTTTACAAAGTGTACTTATCTGGGGTAAAAGCTTACAGTTACCAGGCCCTACAGAGTCCAACTCAAAGTACCATAAGAGGTAATTTCTCACCCAAAGTCTGTTGCCACATGTTGATGCAAGATCCAGGCATCTGTTCTCTCCACAAGGTCAACTGTAAAGTATCATGCTCATCTCTCTTCCTGGTGCCTTGTCTATGGAGCATTCTCTTTTCTTGTGTATCTGCTTCTGTGTTCACCTTCTCTGTGTATTTACATCCCTGTCTTTGAGCATCTGTTTATACAACCCACAAATGGGAAGGGCAGGGACTCAAACTGAGTTTCCCTAATGAGGTGGTCAAATAAAAGCCCTAAACTTGATTTACTAAAGTAAAATTGTAACCTTTGAATCTAATACACCCAGAGGAACAGACCAGTTTACAAACACAATCAAATATCTATTTTTTGGAATTCATAAATAATATCAAACTACTACAACAGGCCCTAGGAACCATCTCAGACTTCTGGTGGTAATCAGTCAATAACCCTGCAGCCTGCTCTCCACAGATAAGGTATCTGGTTTTAGCAAATAAAATAAAGAATGAAAAAATGATAAAAATTAAGATAGATCAAAAAATCTAAATTTAAAAAAATTCAGATTTCATGTTCCCTGTCATATGGTACCAGCTAGGTGCCTGATAATCTGGTAGCTCCCTCTCTGGAACCCTTTCTTAGATGGTTCCAGGAATCTAATGAGGGACCTAATATATTTGAGGCAGGCATTTCTCCACTGTGCTATACCCACTCCACAGGTTAAGTAGGCTTCTGAAAGCTTAAGTGCCTCTCCCTGCCCTCTATCCCCTCCAGTGAATTGGACTTCTAACAGTTTGTCATCCATCTTTCCTGGCTTCCTTCTCTTCTGGGCTGGTTAGGTGCCTGTTTCCACCCAGCCCCTCACTGACCTAGTTCCTCTCTCTCCCATGGCAGTTGGGTGTGACTGCCTTTCTGATCAGATCCCCATTCCTTCTCCCTGGGGACACTTCAGTGTTGGCTTAGGTCTTTTTGAAATTAAAAGGGTGTTCAGCTGACCAAATTCACTGAAGAGAAACCACTCTTTGCCCTTCACCAGACCCCTCTTCTTTCCCATAGAGGAGAACATTCTTTCCCAATCAGCTGGCTGCAGTGAGACAGGGGTTTCACCAAGGCTTTTTGCCTTTGGTTGGGGTATATGTGTGGTTCCCAGCCACAGGGATGTTTAACTCATGGTTTTCATTTGGACTCTTTGTCTCTCTCTGTCTCTACCTCCTGGGTGATGCAAAGCACTCTTCTGGTCTGCAGATCCCCAAAGCATCTCCCTCAGATAGCCTTTTGCCTTTCCTCCACTGTTTTTGTGATAGAATTGAGCCCTGCCTACCTCTTTTGACATCGTCACCCTGGAAGTCCAACAAACTCAATTTTTGTTTATCCAGGAATATCTTAAATTCTCCTTCATTTTTAAAAGATAATCTTGCTGGATATAGCATTCTAGGTTGACAGTTGTTTTATTTCAATTTGAACATGCCATTCCACCACCTTCTCCCCTCCATCATTTCTGATGAAAAAAATGTGTTAATCTTATTGAGGATCCCTTTCATTTATGGAGATGCTTCTCTATTGCTGCTTTCAGAATTCATTCTGAAATTAATTTCCCATGGGACATAAATTAATTTCCCACAGGATTTACTAACCACCACATGTTGATCCCCACATTGGAGGAGCCAGTGAACCAGAGGTCAAGAACGTAGATGCAGGGGATGTTCTCAGGGCCCTGAATGCTTTCCTTCAGTGCAGGGTTGTCCTAAAGCTGGAGCCTCTTTCAGAACCATTGCAGGGCATTCACCCTCATCCTGGGACAAGGCGGTCCACAGCTCATCCCAGAGACTTCATCTTCAATCTGTTCATATGGTGGTTGATCCCTAAATCTCAGCAGAGTTTCAGCCAACACCTACACTCCAGCTCACCAGACTCACCCAGGACAACCATCAAAATGATGATGATGGACAATGCCAAAAGCCCTCAAAAAGAGTATCTAAAACTGCAGGCAAAATAGTTCCTTCCATCTGTGCCATAAGAGCTAAGCCCCCTCTCAATCTGAAACATAATGGATGGCTCCATTAAGATTGAGCAATGAACAAATATAAGGGGGGAATATAACCATGGACCAAAATAAGCTTAGTATTATTGCAGTAATGGAAGAAATTGTAGCATTGATATAAATATAGGGTTCTGAGTGTAGAGAGAGGGAATAGCTAGAACATAAAGCATTTTTAGGACATTGGAATTGTTCTTCATGATATTGCTCTGAAGGATATGGGTCATTATACATTTTATCAAAACCTATAAAAATGTGAGTTTCAAAGTATAACCATAATGCAAACTATAGACCAGGCTTAGTAGAAATGCTTCAATATTTCTTCCTCCATTGCAACAAATGTACCACACTACTGCGAGATGTTATTAATAGTGGAAAATGTAAAAGGAGGAGGGGGTGGGGTATATGGGAATGCCCTATATTTTTAATGTAACTATTCTGGATTCCTAATTAATTAAGTAAGTAAGTGAATGAATGGAGAGAGGGGCAAGATGGTTACAGAAAAGGCAACCCCAAGAGTTAGCTTGTTCTACAATGCAGCCAGTAATCAGCCAGTGCTATCTAAATCACATGATTGGGGTGCCCAGGTAACCAGAAGAGCATCCTGGAACACGCATGGAAGAATGGAAATGGAGACTGCCCATCTGTAGTGGATTCATGCAAAAAGCACTCCACACCATAAAAGATGGCACCCAGCCACCACTGGCAGTCCAAGATACCTTGGGTGCTATTTCATGACAGGAGAGGGAAGCTACATTTCTAAAAAATGGTGGAGGAAGAAATGGTCAGGCACCAATTTCAGCTAATGATTATTCATTTCAGCTGCCTAAAGGTTTCTCCAAGAACAGCTAAAATTTGAAGCTGTCCAAGTTGGGAAGAGGCTGGTAGCCTCCATGTTAACTCCACCCATGGCATTATGGGAAGAAGGGCTGATTGAAAATCGCAGTGATAGTTAGGACCAGCTTCTTTCACCCAGGTCAGATTGTTGTTCTGGCCTTCTAGCTCTACTTTGGAAGGGATGATGCTGGGGGAACTGTACCAACTTCTCTAGAAAATACAGCCACAGTGTTTAGAGTGCACTGTTGGACACATCTTGACTCCATCTCTGCACCTGACAGGACAGGAAGAGGGACAGTGTTCCCTCAGACTCTCTGGGCAACTGCAGCCACTTTTGGCCTGCACAGGGTAAAGTGTTGAGCACATCTGTGGCTCCATCCCTCCCTGGCAGGGAGAAGGATGGATGGTGCTCTCTTAGCCTCTCCATGCAACTACAATGACTTTTGGCCTGCATTTACAAGAGTTTTGTGCACACCGGTGGTTACACCTCTGCCCCAAGTAGAGGAGTAGGAGCCCTGTGCTTTCTCACTTTATCTGGGCAACTGTGGTCACTTTTGACCTGCATGGCTTAGTTTGCTAAATACACATTTGGCAACATCCCCAACCCAAGCAAGAGAGGAAGGGGCATGGAAAGTTATCAGTCTCTCTGGACAACTACAGATGGTCTTGTCCTGTAGGTCTTGGATTACTCCGAGGTTAAGATTATGTCCATCTAAGTCAGATCTCACTAACTGCCACAGTGAACAATGTCCCAAAAGGGGTGCTCCTGAGGGCTATAGAGAAATCTGAAAACTATGGGCAAGGTAAAAAACCTCATGAAATGAACACCTCATTGGGGGGCCTTTACCTTGGAATATATGAAAATCTATTTCCCCAATGTAACAGAGTCAATCTCATTTATAATTTCCCTACACATCATTCTTCTACCCCTTGTATTTGAACATATAATTACCAGTATACTCATTAAATATATGTCCCAGAGACATAAATATTTGTCTGTTCAGGTCTCTGGTTGAGACCTGAATCCCAGCAGAGTTGCAGGGAGCACCTACTCTCCAGTTCATTGGACTCACCCAGGACAACTAACAAAATGATGATGGAAAATCCCTATCACAAAATCAAAGAGTATCTACAATTAAAGCAAAACACTTCCTCTATTTTTTATTCCTCTATTCCTGAATTAGGACAGGTATCACCATTCTATAATCCTCAAGACTGAGGAATGAACAGACATAAGGGGGAATGCAGTCATGGACCAAGCAGACTTATTTTTATTGTAGAAACGGGATAACTTGTGACATTTAGATAAACATAGAGGGTATCAGGGGATCTGAGAGGAGTGGAAAGCAAGAATAGGTGGAACAGAGGACATTTTAGGGCATTGGAAATGTTTTGCATTATATTGCAATGACATATACAGGCCAATATACATTTTGTCAAAACCTATATAATTGCACAGTATGAATTGTAAACAAAAAATGTAAACTATAGACCCTGTTTAGTAGCAATAAATCAATATATGTTCATCTATTGTAACAAATGTAACAAATAATATCAGAAGTTATTAATATGGGAAAGTGTGAGGTGGTATATGGGAATCTCTTGTACTTTTGATGTAACTTTCATGTACTCTAATACTTCAATAAAAATAAAGTTTATTGTAGGAAAATAATTATACATTGTGGTCAAGTGCATTTTAAACCAGGTATAAAAGGGTGGTTCAACATAAGAAAATCAATCAGTGCAATACCTCACATTAATAAATTGAAAAAGAAAAAAATCCATGATTATCTCAATAGATGCAGAAAAGTCAACTGATGAAATATAATTTTTTAAAATAAAAACATGCCAAAAGTTAGGAATAGAAGGAAACTTTCTCAACATGATAAAGTGTATATATGAAAAATCCACAGCTAACATTGTATTCAATGGTGAAAGACTGAAAGCTTTCCTGCTGAGATCAGCACCAAGACAAGGATGCCCACTGTCTCCAATATTATCCAATATTGTTCTAGAAATTCTATTTAGAGCAATTAGGCAAGAACAAGGAAAAAAATGCCCCCAAATAGGAAAGGAAAAATTAAAACTTTCAGTATTCACTGATAATTTGATCCTATACTTAGAATATCCCAAAAATCTACAACAAAACTATTGGAACTAATAGACAATTTCAGCAAAGTTGTGGGATACAAACAAATACATGAAAATCAACAGTGTTTGTATACACTGCTAATGAGCATTCTGATGAGGAATTGAGAAAAAAAAATGATTTACAATAGTGACTAATAGAATAAAATATTTTGCAATAAACTTAACCAAGGAAATAAATGACCTGTACTCAGAAAACTTTACAATATTGCTAAATGAAACCAAAAGTGATATAAATAAATTGAGAGATAGTTTGTGTTCATGGTTTGGAAGACAAATATCATTAAGAAGTCAATTCTACCCAAACTGGTCTAGAGATTTAACAAAATCCCAATAAACATTCCAAAACCCTTCTTTGTAGAACTGGGAAAAACAATTATCAAATTTACCTGGAAGTGTAAGGGTCCTTGAATTGCCAAAAATATCTTTAAAAAATAAGAACAAATTTGGAGGACTCTCACCATCTGACTTCTAGGTAGAGTTGTAAAAATAACATGGTACTGGCATAAAGTTTGACATATTGACCAAAACTTTTGAATCAAAAGTTCAGAAATAGACCCTCACATTTATGGTCAAGTTATATTTGAAAAGACTGTCAAAACAAGGCAACTGGGACAGAACAGCTTATTCAACAAATGGTGCTGGGAAAATTGGATATCCATATCTAGAAGAAAGAAAGAGAACCCTTAGTTCACAATGTATGTAAGAATTACCTCAAAATGAATCAAGTACCTAACTATAAAAATAGAATGCTAAAACTTCTAGGAAAAAAATGTAGGGAAATATCTTTAAGATCTTGTGGTTGGTAGTGGTTTCTTGGACTTTACACCCAAAACATGAGCAACAATAGAAAAAATACATAATAGAGACTGCCTCAAAATTAAACACTTTTGTATTTCAAACATTTTTTTTTTACCAGAATATTCTCAAATATTATTTATTTCAAGGCAC
>JAQZBX010100988.1:0-11305 GCA_029593785.1 Cabassous unicinctus | reverse complement strand
ACATCTCCCAAGGTCAACCAAAGATACACAAAATTACAGTCCTTACCCATACAGGATGGTCATATAATAAATCAGGCTTGGTTTATCACCAGCATTCTAAAAACCAGACCTAGGGAGAAAAACTAGGTCTGGGGACACATGCATGGTTTCTAATATAGCGAATGTTTAGCCTACCCTGATTATCACAAAATCAGGTCAGTGAGAATATTCGTGCTGTTCACTTTTGTTCATTCTTTTTCTTTCTGCTCCTCAGATTGAGTGCTTTCAATTGTCTTGTCTTCAAGTTCACTGATTATTTGTTCTGCCAGATCCAATCTGCTACTGACCTCTGCTGGGGAATTTTAAATTTCTGTTACTGTGGTCTTCAGCTCTATTTGGTTCCTTTTCATAATCTCCATTTCTCTATTGGTATTTTCTTTGTATTCATCTATCATTCTCCTGATTTCCTTTAGCTCTTTGAGCATATTTAAGACTGTTTTTTTAAAAAAGTCTTTGTCTAGTGTGTCCCAGGTCTGTCTCCTTATTGATGGTTTCTAATGTTTTAATCTTCTTTGCCTGGGCTTTTGCTTCCTTTTTCTTTGTATGTTTTGTAATCTTTTGTTGAAACTTGGACTTTCTTTTTGATATTTTAATATTCAATAATTGAAATTTAGATTCTGAGGCATCTTTTCCTAAGGTTTAATCTAGCTAGGGTTATGAAAAAGGTTATTTTGAATACCAAGAGCTATCAAAGAAGAAGGAGGAGGAGGAGAAAATACCTTTCCCAGTCTTTGCAGATTGACCTGTGCAATTATGTTCCTTCAGGGCTTATCCGTAAAATGAGTTTAGAGAATAGCTGCAGGTAACAGCATAGAGGCCTACCTGATCCTTTCTGTGCATGCATCTTCTCTTGGGCATGCACATGTGGCTTCAGGAATCCCCTGTTTGCATGGTTACAAATGTCCCCTCTTTCCTAGGAAACAGCTTCCTCAGGTCCCAGGCACTGCACTATATGTCCTATAGCCAGCAATCCCTTACCCCAGGCAGCATGACTTGACTGATCTTCTACACCATTCTGTAGGAGAGCTCTCTGATCTGCCTTCTGAGATGGTGAATCCCTCAGGCCACCACCAGATAGATTGGGCCAAACATACATGCTGCCAGTATGTGAACAAGCATTACCATGCTCCCTGCAGAACCAGGACCAGGGATTGGCACTGGGAGTGGAGGCTGGCTCCACACCAAGCCTGTGAGTGGTGGGGAAGGAGCCATTCAGGGTACCACAAGATCCTACCCCTTTTAAGTAGCCTTTTTTTTTTTTTTTAACAAGTCAAGTTTATTGATACATATTAATAAAGTATAAATCCATCCAAAGTATACATTCAGTGGTATTCGGTATAATCATATAGTTGTGCATTCATCACTTCAGTAATTTTTAAAGCATTTTCATTATTCCAGTAATAATAATACTAAAAAACAAAAACCAAACAAACAGACAAAACTCATCACCTCTCAATCTCTCTATGCTTCCCCTGCCATACATAGCTGCAATTGTGTTTCCTTCTCTCTAGTTTATTTGTATTTATATTTTGTAAAGACAGTCTTACATATATAATATCACCCATATTCATATTTTACATGAGATTTCACTATATTATACAGTCCCATGTTACATTTTTAAGCTTTCCTTCTAGTAATATAAATGTCCTTTTATATTTATATATATATATTTATCCTTTCCCTTTCAACCACTGTCATACCCATATAGCAGCTCTGCTAGTCACAAAGAGAATGATGTGCTCTCAACATTTCCATTCATTTCCTAAGATTTACAAACAACCTTTTAACCAATTCTGCACAGATTAACCATCAGCTTTCCATTCTCTACCCTCATTCTATTTCCTGGTGACCTGTATTCTAATTATTAATCCCATGAGTTTACATAATATATTTAGTTCATCATACCACATTCATACAGTATTTGTCCTTTTGTGTCTGGTTTGCTTCACTCAACATAATGTCCTCCAGATTCATCCATGTTGTAATATGCTTCACGACTTCATAGCTTCTTACTGCTGCATAATATTCCATTATGTGTGTACACCACAATTTATTTATCCATTCATCAGTTGATGGACACCTGGTTGTTTCCAACTTTTGGCTATCATGAATAATACCTCTATGAACATCAGTTTGCAGATGTCTATTCATGTCACTGCTCTCACTTCTTCTGATTATATAGCTAGTAATGGTATTTCTGGGTCACATGGCAAATCTATATTCAACTTCTTTAGGAACTGCCAAACAGTCCTCCACAGTGGCTGTACCATTCTACATTCCCACCAACAGTGAATAACTGTTCCTATCTCTCCACATCCTCTCCAATATTTACAGTTTTCCACCTTTTTAACAGTGGCCTAATAAGTGTGAAATAATATCTCATTGTAGTCTTGATTTGCATTTCCCTGATCGCTAGTGATGTTGAACATTTTTTCATGTGTTTCTTCATCATTTGTATTTCTTCTTTGGACAGTTGTCTTTTGCCCATTTTTAAAATCAGATACTTTGTCTTTTTATTGTTGAGTTGTATGATCTCCTTATATATCATGGATATTAAACCCTTATCAGATATATGATTGCCAAATATTTTTTCCCATTGAGTTGGCTGCCTTTTAACCATTTTGACAAAGTCCTTTGAGGTGCAAAAGTGTTTAATTTTGAGGAGGTCCCATTAATCTATTTTTTCTTTTGTTGCTCCTGCTTTGGGTATAAGGTTTAAGAAACTACTGTCTACCACAAGATCTTGAAGATGTTTTCCTATATTTTCTTCTATGAGTTTTATGGTTGTTATTTTTTATTTAAGTCCTTGATCCATTTTGAGTTAATTTTTGTACAAAGGTCTTCTTTCTTTCTTTTGGATATGGCTGTCCAGTTCTACCAGCACCATTTGTTGAATAGACTGTTCTGGCCCAGCTGGGTGGGCTTAACAGCCTTGTCAAAAATCACTTGACAGTAGATGTCATGGTAAATTTCTGAGTTCTCGATTCAGTTCCATTGATCAATCTGTCTGTCCTTATGCCAGTACCAAGCTGTTTTCACCACTGTGGCTAAGTAATTGCTTTAAAGTCAGGAAGTGAGAGTCTTCCAATTTCATTTTTCTTTTTTAAGAGATTTTCAGCTATTCAAGGCCCTTACCCTTCCAAATACATTTGATTATTGGCTTTTCAATATCTGCCAAAAAAAAGTTGTTGGGATTTTTACTGGGATTGTGTTGAATCTGTAAATCAGTTTGGGTAGAATGGACATCTTAACAATATTTAGTCTTCCAATCCATGAATATGGAATGTCCTTCCATTTATTTAAGTCTTCTTCAGTTTCTTTTAGCAATGTTTTGTAGTTTCCTGAATATAGGTCCTTTAAGTCCTTGGTTAAGTTTATTCCTAAATATTTGATTGTTTTAGTTGCTATTATAAATGGAATTTTTTTTTCTGATTTCCTCCTCAGATTGCACATCAGTAGTGTATGGAAAAGCTATTGATTTTTGCATATTAACCTTGTATTCTGCCACTTTGCTGAACTCGTTTATTAATTCTAGTAGCTTTGTTGTGGATTTTTCAGGATTTTCTAGATATAGGATCATGTCGTCAGTGAATAGAGAATGTTTTGCTTCTTCCTTTCCTATTTGGGTGCCTTTTATTTCTTTGTCTAGCCTAATTGCTCTAGCTAGAACTTCTAGTACAATATTGAATAATAATGGTGACAGTGGACATCCTTGTCTTGTTCCTGATCTCAGCAGGAAAGCTTTCAGTCTTTCACCATTGAGTACAATGCTAGCTGTAGGTTTTTCATATATGCACTTTACCATATTGAGAAAGCTTCCTTCTATTCCTATGTTTTGAAGTGTTTTTATCAAGAAAGGGTGCTGTATTTTTCCCAATGCCTTTTCTGCATCAATTGTGATGATCATGAGATTTTTCTTCTTCAATTCATTAATGTAGTATTAATATGTGTAATAAATCAGTATTATACTGATTGATTTTCTTATGTTGAACCACTCTTGCACAGCTTGTATAAAACCCACTTGATTGTGGTGCATAATTTTTTTAATGTGCTTTTGGATTTGGATTGGTGTATTTTGTTGAGGATTTTTGCATCTACATTCATTAGGGATATTGGTCTGTAATTTTCTTTTTTCATATTATCTTTATCTGGTTTTGGTTTTAGGGTGATGTTGACTTCATAGAAGGAGTTCGGTAGCATTCTCTCCTGTTCAATTTTTTGGAAGAGCTTGAGCAAGATTGGTATTAGTTTGTCTTTGAATGATTGGTAGAATTCACCTGTGAAGCCATCTGGTCCTGGGCTTTTCATCTTTGGGAGGTTTTTGATGACTGTTTCAATCTCTTCACTTGTGATTGGTTTGTTGAAGTCTTCTATTTCTTCTAGGGTCAACATAGGTGGTTCGTGTGTTTCTAGGAATTTGTCCATCTTGTCTACTTTATATACTTTTTTGGTATACAGTTGTTCATAGTATCCTCTTATGATTTCTCTTATTTCTGTGGGGTCAGTGGTAATGTCCCCCCTCTCATTTCTGATTTTATTTATTTCTATCTTCTCTCTTTTTTTTTCTTTGTCATTCTAGCTTAAGGGTTTGTCAATTTTGTTGATCCTCTCAGAGAACCAACTTTTGGTTTTGTTGATTCTATTGATTTTGTTGTTGTTGTTGTTCTCAATTTCATTTATTTCTGCTCTGATCTTTACTATTTCTGAAGAGCTTTGCTTAGGATTAATTTGCTGTTCTTTTTCTATTTATGCATTTAGATCTTTAACTTTAGCTCTTTCTTCTTTTTTAATGTAAGCATTGAGGCTTATAAATTTCCCTCTCAGCACTGCCTCTGTGGTGTCCCATAGATTTTGATATGTTGTGTTCTCATTTTTATTCATCTCAAGATATTTGCTTAATTCTCTTGCAATTTCTTCTTTGACTCACTGATTATTTAAGAGTGTGTTGTTTAATCTCCATATATTTATGAATTTCCCTTTTTCCATCCATTATTGATTTCCAGCTTCATTCTGTTATGATCAGAGAAAGTGTTTTGTATAATTTCAATCTTTATAAATTTATTGAGACTTGTCTTGTGCCCCATCATATGGTCTGACTAGTCAGCCAAAGGGTGTTGATGCAAAGTGCCAGAAAACTGTTTGCTTCTATAAAGGGTATTTATTTGGGGTAAAAGCTTACAATTACAAGACCCTAAAGAATCCAGTTCAAGGTTCCTTTCTCACCCAAGTCAGTTGCCACATATTGAAGCAAGATGGTTACATCTCTGTGACGGTTCAGCCTTCCTTTTCTTCAGCGACAGGCTGGCATAGGGCTCGTCTCTCTTCACAGGGCTTTAGCTGTTTGAGCCTTCTCCTTTTTGTCACATGGCAGGACCAAAATGACCAAGTTCTTCCATGTGTGTCTTCTTGACTGAGTGCCTGTTTCCATCAGCCCATGAAGGGGGCGGGGACTCAACCCTGAGTCATGCTCTACTGAAGTGGCCAAATCAAAGCCCTAAGTTTGATTTAATCAAGTAAACATAAAACCTTTGAATTTAATACAATCAAAGGGTATCACACCCAGAGGAACAGACCAGTTTACAAACATAATCCATATCTTTTTTTGGAATTCATAAATAATATCAAGCTGCTACATGGTCTATCTTGGAAAAGGATCCGTGAGCACTTGAAAAGAATGTATATCCTGCTGTTTTGGGTGCAATGCTCTATAGATGTCTCCTAGATCTAGTTCATCTACCATATTTTTCAAGCTCTCTGATTCTTTATTTATCCTCTGTCCAGATGTTCTATCCAATACTGAGAGTGGTGTATTTAAGTCTCCAAGTATTATTTTAGAGACATCTACTTCTCACTTCAGCTTTGCCAGTGTGTGCCTCATGTCTCTTGGGGCACTCAGGTTAGGTGCATAAATATTTAGTATAGTTATTTCTTTCTTGGTGAATTAGCCCTTTTATTAACATATAATGACCTTCTTCATCCTTTATAACAGTTTTGCAATTAATTTTGTCCAATATTAGTATTGCTACTCCCACTCTTTTTTGGTTACTATTTGCATGGAATATCTTTTTCCAACCTTTCACTTTCAATCTGGCTGTGTTCTTATGTCTGAGGTGCATCTCTTGTAGACAACATATGAATGGCTCATATTTTTTTATCCATTCTATCAGTCTATGTCTTTGGATTGGAGAGTTTAAGGCATTAACATTCAATGTTATTACTGTAAAGGCTCTACTTATTTCATCCATTTTGTCCTTCGGCTTTCTTTTGCCGTATCATACTATTGTCTGTCTTTTCGCTATTTCGTTTACCCTTCCTAATAATCTTCATTTCTACACTCTTCTCCAAATCTCTTGCCCTTGCCTTTTCTTTTCAGGTTACTTCACTCCCTTTGGTATCTCAGTAATTCTGATCTTTCAGTAACATATTCTATCAGTTTGTTTGTCTGTGAAGACTTGGAACTTGCCATCATTTTTGAAGGACAGCTTTACTGGATACAGAATTCTTGGCTGGCAGTTTTTCTCTTTCAGTACCTTAAATACATCATACCACTTTCTTTTTTCTTCCATGGTTTCTAATGAGAGGTCAGCACTTAATCTTATCGAGTTTCCCTTGTATGTGATGCTTTTCTTTTCTCTTGCTACTTTTAGAATCCTCTCTATATCTCTGATATTTGTCATTCTGAATAGAAGATGTCTTGGGGTAAGTCTATCTGGATTTATTCTGTTTGGGGTACGTTGTCCTTCTTGGATATTGATATTTATGTCTTTCATAAGGGTTAGGAAGTTTTTGGTCATTATTTCCTCATATATTCTTTCTACCCCTTTTCCATTCTCTTCTCCTTCTGGGTCACTGAAAATGTGTATGTTTGTGCATTTTGCATTGTCATTCAATTCCTTGAGACCCCGTTCCATTTTTTCCATTCTCTTCTCTTTCTGTCCTCCTGTCTTTTCCAGTCCAGATGTTTTGTCTTCAGAATCACTAATTCTGTCTTCGAGCATTGCAAGTATACTTTTATGTGCCTCTAATGTATTTTGTTGTTGTTGTTTTTTGTTGTTTATTTGTTTGTTTTAGGAAGTACTGGGGATTGAACCCAGGACCTCATACATGGGAAGCAGGAGCTCAATCACTGAACTACATCTGCTCCCCAACGAGAATTGGCTCTTTTCTTTTGTTTGTTTGTTTTCTTTTTTAGGAGGTACCAGGGATCAAACCCAGGACCTCCTATGTGGGAAGCAGGCACTCAACCACTTGAGGTATATCCACTCCCCTCTAATGTATTTTTAAGCTCATCCATCATATCTTTCATTCCCATAGGTCTGTTACTTTTCTTTGCAGGCTTTCAAATTGTTCTTTGTGCTCACCCAGTGTCTTCTTAATATCATTTATCTCTTTAGTCATATTTTCTTTCAATTCTTTAAATTGATTTAGGAGAGTTGTGTGATTATCATTGATTGTCTTAAATTCTGTATCTCTTCAGGATATTTGGTTTGTTCCTTTGGCTGGGCCATCTCTTCCTGTTTCCTAGTATGGCTTGTAGTTTTTTGCTGATGTCTAGGCATCTGAATATGTTGTTGAATTTGCTCTGATGACCAGTTCCTCTCTCTTGTCTATTGTTTTCTTCCCACAGCTCTTTTTTGATATTTGGTTCAACTTAATCTACATCTTTAAAATTGCCCAGCTTAAGTTATCAGAATTGTGCCAGGGACTCACTAACGGGGTGGAGATTTTCTCCCAGGAGTTAGAGTTCAGAGAGTACCAACAGTTTTTGTCCATGAAGTTTCCAGACTGGCCAGTAGATGGTGCTGGTCAATGCACCTTTCCACAGAGGTGTATCTCTCTCCATTTTCCTGTGCTTTGGTTTGGCCAGAGCTGAGATTCAAAGTGGGCTCTGCTGTCTTAATTCACTGAAGAAAAGCTCCCTGACTCCCCCCTCCCTTTTCCTTTGTAACAGCTGACAGGGAGGAAGATGTCTATTCCACTCCTAGTCATCTGCAGTGAGCCAGGGGTTTTACCCCAGCTTAATATTGAGAGTAGAGGAGGGAACCCTTCTTGACCACCATGGGTGTTTGGTAACTCATGTTTGTTGTTTTGGGTTCTTTGTCTCTCTGTCCCTCACCCTCCTGGGAGTTGCACAGCACTGTTCTGGTCTGTTGACCCCCAAAGCACATCCTTCAAACAGCTTTTGGTTCTCTCTTCATTGTTTTTGTGAGAGAGTTGAGCCCTGCCTGCCTAATCCGATGCCATTTTCCCATACTAAGTAGCTTTTTTCTTGATCTGGTGCTTGCTCTGTTACTGCAGTCCAGCTTTTTTCTTGATCTAGAGCTTTGAGAAAGATGTTTCTGCCAGTTCTGGATGGTTGTGCAAAGCTTATTTGTGGGGATGGAGACCTGAAGCATCTCACCCCACCATCTTCATCAAGGCCTATAGTCTTCTTTTAAAATGAATTCATTGTAAATTAAATTAAAAAACAAAACAGAATCGTGAATCAAATACATCACTTCTTTCCTGAAAAATAATAATTGAAGGCGATGAGAGAGGACAAAGAGTATTACCCTAATATCAGTCTAAATGGAAGTTACTCCATTGTGGAAAGATGAGCACTTGGCAAAGGAGCTCCTTCCTAATATTATCTAGCTTTTTATTCCTCAGTCCATTGAACTTGACTATTAAGCCAAACCAGAGATTGACTCTTTTCCCAGGGAGGAGTTTAGCAGTTTATTATGTTCTGCTCCCACCTTCATGCAGCCCCACCCCATAAATCACAGGAGGATAGTTTTATTTTCAGAAGGCTCTGAAATGGGTCAAGATAGTACATTAATTAAATTAATTCCAAAGTCTGACTGTATGCAGGAACAAAAAAATTAATCCCTTATTGTTTTCTATTCCACCTAACAGGTTAAACTATTAACTTGTTATGTTGTTCAATATACTACAATAAAAATTATGTAGTGAAATAAAATGTCAGCACAAAGATACTAAAAATATACAATATCTGTAATTTAAAAATATTTCAAGTTAGAATATTAACCCTTTTTTCATTGTGAAATCTCCACAAAAAATAAAATTGAAAGTTTAATTCTCATTCCCTTTTGTAAATTAAACCCCACAGAAAATCTGGACTCCTTAAAGTTCACAAAAATTAAAATGCAAAAATCATTATTTGGGAAACGGATGTGGCTCAAGCAGATGAGCACCCACCTACCACATGAGAGGTCCTGGGTTTGGTTCCCCGTGCCTTGTAAAGAAGACAAGAAAGACAGTGAGCTGATGCAAGAAGATGATGCAATGAGATTATGGAACGAGGAGACACAATGAGGAAACACAATGAGAGACACAACAAACAGGGAGCAGATGTGGTTCAAGTGATTGGACACCTCCCTCCCACACGGGAGGTCCTGGGTTTGGTTCCCAGTGCCTCCTAAAAAAAGAAGATGAACAGACACAGAGAGCACCAATGAACAGATACAGAGAGCGGGGAGAGAGTGCAAACAACGAGGCAGGGCGGGGGTGGGGGAATAAATAAAATAAATCTTTATAAAACAAACAAACAAAAATCATTATTCTCCAATTTCCTATTCTTCTTAGTCTCAGCCAGAAGGGTTGTCAATCAGATGCCTAGGTAGAATCAGGATTCTTTCATCAGCTACAGCCTGGGTTGTTTTTTCTGGAAAATTTCTTTATCATCTTCAAATTGAATTGATTCTATCATAGTTTCTGTTTCTCACCTTGAAACAATCTAAAAACTCAAGAAGACACTTAATATCAACAAAACCCAAAAAATGAAAACAAAAAAGTCAGTTGCAGCAACTCATCCTGCAGTACGCCTGCAATCCATGCCTCAGACTGTGTACTTTTGTTTTTTTAAAGATTTATTTATTTATCCCCTCCTTGCTGCTTGTGTTTTACTGTGTCCATTTGCTGTGTGTGTCTTCCGTGTCTGCTTATCTCCCCCTTGCTGTGAGGTCCTGCTGCACCAGCCCACTGCGCCGCGCAGCCGGCCTGCTGTCACAAGGAGGCCCCGGGAAACGAACCTGGGGCCTCCCGCATAGTAAACGGGGGCTCTATCGATTGAGCCACAGCCGCTTCCTGCTGTGAGGTCTTGCTGCATCAGCCCACTGCGCCGCGCGGGCTGGCCTGCCCTCACAAGGAGGCCCCGGGAAGCGAACCTGGGGCCTCCCATATAGTAAACGGGAGCTCTATCCATTGAGCCACACCCGCTTCCCTGTACTTTTCTCATTTGCTTAATTCCTAATAAACTCTTTACTCCCTTGCTCCCCCCCCCAAAAAAAAAGTCAGTTACAATGCCTTAGAGGTGCCTACACAAAACGATGTAATCAGACTCTAGTGCAAGACTTGGAACAAATCAGACCTACATAGCTGTTTCCAAACATCCTAGCAGAAGCTTAGAGTTAAGGGTAGACAAAGAAGAGAAAACCTTTTCAGTTTTAACCTCTCCTGCTTGCCATCATTCAGTTGTCTGAGCCTATGACCTGTAAATATAATCTCAATTGAGAGAAATTTATCCCATTAAGAGGGTAATTATGGTACTGTGTTTAACATGTACATGTTGAGGTGGAAAGAAGTCACCTATAAAAATTGTCTCCTGTTTCAGAGAAGGACACTTGAGAACTTGCTACCTTCTTAACAAAATTTGGAAGTTTACATATTGGCAGCCTCAGTTTCCATTTTACTAACTATTAATTTCCATTTCCTTTTAAGCCCCTGGTGTTTTTCTAACACGCTTTTTTTTTTTTATTGATAAACAAAATTTTTTCACAGTACATACCAATATTTGTAAAATGATATATAAATACATACATATGCATATATGTGCATTTGCTTACATAAATGTTATTTTATATATATGTATTTATTTTATTTTATTTTTTTTAAAGGTGCTTAGATTACCTAATTACTACTCAGAAATTACAGGGATTCCCATGTTCCCCACCTCCCACACCTCCCACAACATCCCACACCAACATCCTTCATCAGTGTGGCACATCACCTGCAATGGATATACACATCCTGGGGCCTTGCCACCAAGCATAGACCGCATTTCACATCATAGACCACCCTCTCTCCCACACAGTTCTGCGTGGTATATGCTGATGTAAAATGGCCTACATCTGTTGCCGCAACGCCACTCATGACAACCCCCAAGTCCCGAAAAAGCCCCTGTATTTCAACTGCCCCTCCCCTCCCTGCCCTGAAAATGTCCAGTGGCCACCGTCTCCACCTCACTGTTACAATTTCTTCCATTGCT
>JAQZBX010100987.1:0-11307 GCA_029593785.1 Cabassous unicinctus | reverse complement strand
AAAAAAAAAAGAAAAAAAGAAAGAAAAAAGTTTATAGCAGCATTATTCATAATAGCCATAAGGAAAAAGAACCCAACTGATGAATAGATAAATAAAATATGATATATCCATACAATGTAATATTATTTGGCAATAAAAAAAAATGAAGTAGTGATACACACAACAACATGGATGAATCATGAGAACAGTATGCTAAATGGAAGAAGCCAGTCACAAAGGATCATGTGTTGTATGATTCCATTTATATGAAATGCCCAGAATAGGAAAATCTATAAAGATAGAAAGTAGATTAGCAATTTTTTAGGACTGGGAGAGATGGGAAAAATAGTGAGGTGATGGCAAAAGGGTTTGGGATTTCGTTTGGAGGTAATGAAAAGGTTCTAAAATCGATTGTGGGTTCACAATTCTGTGACTATACTAAAAGCCATTGAATTACACATCTTAAATATGTGAATTGTATGGCATGTAAATTATACCCCAATAAGGCTGTTAAAAAATATTGTGCACCCAGTGTATAAATTCATACTTAATTATGAGTAGGCATGTAACCAAGTGGATTGAACAAAATATACCTCTGCACCTTGGATAACACCCACTCTGCTGGATGCATTTTAACGGCAGCTAAAGAAGAAAATAAAGTATATGCAGTTGTTTCTAGTTTCTTCCAAAGAAAAAAGAGCAAACTTTTATTGACAAGAGTTTGAATACTAATATTCCATTTCTTCTTCTCCTATGACTTAATCTCAAAAGGATCTCTGCTAGGTTGCTAATGCTCACTGACCACTACCTGGTACAGTCAGAAAGATGCCATCTGGTAAATATAGACCTTGGTTAGCAGCAATGCTTCAATATTTATTCATCAATTATAACAAATGTATCTGTGGCAGTTTGAGATTATTTATGAATCCCCAAAAGAGAAAGATTATGTTTGTAAACTAACCTATTCTTCTGGGTGTGATACCCTTTGTCTATATTAGATTCAGTTGAGAGGTCCTTGATTAAATTACCTATTAAGATTGGGGCTTTGATTTGACCACATCAATAGGGTGTGACTCATGATAAGTCCCTGCCCCTTGGTGGGCTGATATAAACAGACACTCACTCAAGAAGAGAGAGAGAGCTCTGTCATGTTTGATCCTGGGGCACTAGGGAGAGATAAATCATTCGCCTGATAGTTTGCAGTTGAAGAGAGCAGAGTAGCTGAGCAGCTGAGAAGGCCCAGAAAGAAACAAGTCCTATGGCAGAGAGATATAGGAAGCCCTGAGAGACTAGGCAGAGATCAGTGACCATCTTGCTTCAACATGTAGCAACTTACTTTGGTGAGAAAGCAACCTTGAGTTGGACTCTTTAGGGCCTTGTAACTGTAAGCTTTTACCCCAAATAAATACCCTTTATAAAGCCAACAATTTCTGGTACTTTGCATCAGCACCCCTTTGACTGACTAATACAGTACTACATAATAATAAGGTATTATTAGTTGGGGAAGATGTGGGAGGGGAAGGGTTGGGGTATATGGGAATCCCTTATACTTTCCATGTAATTTTTCTGTAATCTAAAACCTCTTTAAAAATAAAGCTTATTATATTAGAAAAAGAAAGAAAGATGCCATCTGTTCTCTTTAGTTGTCAAAGATGACCTTGTGGGGCTTATATTCTTTTGGGGAAGGGGAAACAGAAGATGAAGAATAAACATATTTAATAAATATATTACATAATATATTAAAAGGTGGTAAGCTCTATGAAGAGAATATAAATACACCAGGATAAGGGCAATTGAGAATGTGGGTGGGTTTGTAATTTGGTAGGCCATTTGAGCAGAGCATGGATGGAGGCGAGGGAGTATGTCATCAGGACATCTAGGGCAGGAGTGTTTGAGGCAACCAGAACAGTCAGTGCAAAGGCACTGAGGTGGGAAGGCGCATGGCTTGTTCAAGAGACAGCAAGGATGTCAATGTTGCTAAACAGGGATAGAGGAAGAGAGGGAGAGGGAGAAGGAGAGGGAAAGGGAGTGCCTCTTGCTAGAAGGGGAGGTCACAGAGTGAAACTGAGAGGGGTGGTGGCTTAGGGAAGGGAGGGCAGAAGGATAGCCCTTAGATCAGGGGTTCTTAACCTGGGGTCCATGGACCCTCAAGGTGTCCATGGAAAGATGTCAGGGGGTCCGTGAGCTTGAACTAAAAAAAATCAACTTATTATCTTTATTTTCTCTGACCTCTAACTGAAATCTAGCATTTCCTTCACTTATGAATGTATGCAATAAATAAATTACAGTAGTATTCATTTCATCTGACTGGCAAAGGGGTCCATAGAACAAAAAAGGTTAAGAACCCCTACCTTATAGGATATTGTGAAGACTCTGGATTTTACTCAGAATGAAATGGAGAGCCATTGCAGGCAGAGCAGAAAGTGACACGACATGATTAAAGGTATCACCTGACTTCCATGTTGAGAATAGACTCTAGTGGGGCAAAAGTGGAAGCAGGGACACCAGTTAGGAAGCTACTGTAGTAACCCAAACTAGAGTCCAGGTTGGTGGCAGTGAATGTGGTGAGAAGTAGTCTTATTTTGAATGTATGCTGAAGGTAGAGCTAACAAGATTTGTTGACTGATGGGAAGTGAGAGAAAACAAGAAGAATTATAGGTGACTGCAAGGCTTTTTGCTTGAGCACTTGGAAGGATAGAGCTGCCATTAGTTAAAATAGGAAAGGCTGCAGGGGGTGGGTGGAGGGGGGTGGAGATCAGGATTTCCAAAAGCATTCCAAGTCACATCCACGTAGATCATCAGATTATTGTCCTACAACCGAGAAGAGAGAGAACTGAGTTTTTGTAAATTTATATGGGTTACAGCAAAATAACTCCAAGAATAACTGTTCTCATAAGAAAAATCACATTATATATTCTGAAAATAGTTATTTAGTACCCCGAATCAAAGCCTTTATATTATTTAAATTAATGGAAAATTCTCAATACCACCCTTTCATTTGTCAGAAACTTTTTATTTTTTGCAAATTCACCTTTTGTACACAAATAGTTTAGGCACTGGAGAGGAAAAGCTCTTTGAAAATCTATAAAAAGCTTTCTGAACTCTTTAGAAAGGCAGAGATGAGCTTAGGAGACAAGTCTAAGTAAACAGTGACCTCATTATGTAAATTACGTATAGGCACCCAGAGTTATTATAATATTTCCGTTGGAAGTTAATAAATGTTCCGAGCTTTGAATCAATTGCAAACATTATTATCTTTTCTTGCATACCTTGGCAAATTCCTATTGTCTTAGTCAGGGATTATTTGATTGCACAGAACTGAAACCAGATCATAGAAGTAGCTCCCAAAACCCAAGGGGAAGGGAAAGAGGCTGGGCTGCATGAAGAACAGGAATTAGGAAATTGAAATCCAAATCCAAGGTACTCTCTCCCACTTGGTGTCTTTCTAGGGTTTCAAGGTCACTTGTCTTTGTATTTTCTCTGTGTTTTGCTTCATTTCCCCCTCCCAGGTGGCTAGTTTCTTCTGCCTTGCTTGCACACGTGCAATCCCCCTTCCCTCCACGGTGCTCTTAGCCTGAGAGTTTATATCACTTTACAAAGCCAGGGCTAGTTGCTCATAAACCCATTCTCTCCAGAACCTTAATTCACATTCTGGGAAGAGGGAATCTGGTTGGCCCAGACTCTGAAATCGTTCGCCCTTGGTCAATCAGCTGTGTCAAAGAGGGAACTCATCTTTGTCGTTGTCTCAATGTCCTAGGGCTGCTGTAACCAAGTACCACAAACCATGTGACTCAAAACAACCGAAGTGTATTGTCTCACAGTTCTGGAGGCCAGAAGACCAAAGTTAAGGGTCAGCAGGGCCATGCTGTCTTCGAAACCTATAGGGAGACTCCCTCCTTGCTTTTCCAGCTCCTAATGTTTGCCAGCAATCCTTGGCACTCCTTGACTTGTAGAAATATCACTCTGCCTGCTCCTTCTTCACATGGCCTTCTCCCCAGCATCGCTCTGTGTGTGCCCAAATTTTCTCTTTTTATAAGGACACCAATTATACTGGCTTAAAGGCCCCTTGAAGTCAGTATGACTTTATTTTAGCTTAACTAATTCCATTTGCAGTGACCCTGTTTCCAAATAAGATCACATTCACATGTACCAGGGTTAGGACTTCAATATATCTTTTTAGGGGACACCATTCAACCCATAACAGTCATATTTTACTCATTAAACAAATGTTTACTGGATGCCTACCATATGCCACATGCTCTAATAGGTGGTATACATAATAACCATTCTCTTAAAAGTTTAAGTATCTTATCTTCTACCACTCACTTAGAGGTCAAATTGAATTTCAGTTCAGGGTAAACTGTCATTTGGTTTGCCCGTAAAATGTCTAGTTAGCAGAAGTGTAGTTTCTTCAGCTAATCGTAAATTCACTAATTGAATTTCCATCAATGATATAATCTTGTTATAAGTGAAATTATGTGCTTTAAGAGCATAGCATTATTTTAGTCATAATCTGAGAATAGGCTAGGCTTAGGGTGACTGGAACCTAGAGCAGGATCAATCCATGACTTAGGGTTGGTGAGTAATGGATGCTGTATTAATCAGGATACTTAGGGTTGCAAGTGATAAAAAACTGGCTTTTAAAAAATAGAATTTAATCTAAAGCATCTTTAAAAATTTTTTTAAATGAGAATTTATTGGACAACATAACTGAAAAGTTCAGGGACATATAGAGCTTCTCTCTCATCTGGACCCAGGTGCTCAGTTGCATTCAGATACTCTCCTACTTGATTCTCAGTTCTGCTTTCCTCTGTTCTGGCTTTACTCTCAGACAGGTGTTCTTCACTTGGTAGCCTCCCAGAAGCTGCAGTTTCAAAATCTGGCAGAAAAGCGATGACCTCTGTTTTGCTTGCACTAGCAAAAGTCCCAGTAGTTTTACATCTCTGAACCAAGTATGGCGGCCAAGGATATGCAATTGATGCTCTGTGTCACATGCCCAATTCTAGGTCTGACAGTGAAGTCAACTCAACCGGAATCATATGAACAGAGAATGAGAAAGAAGTGTTTCCCAGAGAAGTTGGGCCACTGCTACCATAAAGAGGGGAGAGAAAGCAGGCAGGTAAAGAACAAATGAACACTACTGACATCTGTGCCTGAAAGTTGAATTATATTTTTACTTGGATAATTTTATATTCTTATTCTCATCAGAATTCATACAAATTATGGTATATCTTACTGTCAGCTGTCAGTATGATCAACTTTGTTACTGTCATCTTCATATGAAGACAAGACTAGACCCACCACTCAAATTACTTTGTAAATTACCCTCATCCACTACTGCTTATCTTTCTTTTTTTCTTTCCCCCTCTATGGAAATATGAAACATTTATTTTATATATTGGACAAGAACAGTGCTAAGTAATCCAACTCTACTGCAGCATTAAAAAAAATCACTTCTTCACCACAGTGTAAGATTAAATGCAACCTGCACAAAGCCTTAGGTTTTATAAAATGTAGTGAGACTGCTGCTGTCCTGCCAAGTTCTTCCCGTTCCTACCATGTGCAATACTGGTGGTCCCAACAGTTTTACTACTGAAATAAATCAGGTTTTAAAAATAAAGTATTTGAAAGAACAAATCAAAATGCCTTAATAACCATATATCCAACCCCACCTTTATCTATTTAAGTGAGTTATATTTGCCTCACAGTCAAATCAGAGCAACAAATCTTCCATATTTAAGTATCTTCCTTACCCAATCAACTCAAAGGAAAACCAAAATGATTAGTAAAGAAAAATGCAGGAATATACCCTTTCAATTCACTTTAAATGTTTTTAAATATTTTGAAGTTTGCAATTCCAATAGGAAAACATTATCTGAATGATTATCCTAATGACAAACCCGTGTAAAATGTGTTAGCTGCAAAAAAATGTGGGGCAAAGTGTGTGTGTGGGATTATCTTCAAAGCACCCCAGCTTTCTTGATGAGAAGGTCAGAGGTACCCTGGTTTGTATTATTGCAACTTCTATTAAGTGATCTAGGTTGCTTTTCCTTCAGCAAGGGCTTTATTTGTCAAAAGGGCATTACGCTTGACCTCCAAATTTGGCTGACAATTTACTGATGAGATTCATAACCTTTGGGTTGCTCTGATATTTTGACATATTTGCTGGGTTCTGGGCCACGTCCTGGAAAGCCACCATAACTTCTGGATCCTGCGTGGCTGCAAGAACCTCTGGATCACTAAGAATTTCATTGAGCGCAGGCATTCCTACCATTCCAGGCATGCCTCCTGCCATTCCAGGCCTTCCCCCAGGAAAGCCACCTAGAAAAGAGCCATACTGAGCTCCTGATTGTCATCTGGCTTCTTCCTCCCTCTGGGCTCTTTCATGCTCTTCCGAGCCTTCTTAACTCTTTCTATTCTTTCTTTGATCTCTCGCGCCTCATGTGTTCGCTCATACTTTCTCCGATGTTCTGCGATTTTCTGGGCCCTCGGTTGAACTTCTTTCAGCATTGCACTTGCATCTTCATCATAATCCAGTTTACAAGCAAGGGCAAGATCATGAGCTGCTTCTTCCCAGTGGCCCAGAAGTCTGTGGCTTTCCCTCGCCACTTGTAAGGCTGAGCTGAATCAGGATTTATTTCAATGGCTCTGTCACAGTCTCCGATGGCAGCATTTGGCTTCTGTAATTTGATGAAGACGTTGACCTTCTTGGCATACAAAATGGCCAAGCGAGGATTCAGCTTAATGGCATCTGTGAACAAGCTGATGGCTTTCTGTCGTTCACCATCATTTAGGGCATCAGTGGCAGCCACTTTCTTATCATTTGCCTGATCCATCATCTCCTCAGTTATCTCTACAGCTTCATCTCACATTTCTTGAGGCGCATCAGTGTCTGGTTCAATAACACCTTCATTATCAATTTCGACATCACTTTCCTCACTTGATGGTTCGTCTGTCCTTATGTTTTCCTCTGCTTCTTATCCCTTCCGTGATATTTTCTTCTGCTTTAGCTTTATGAGTAGCAGGTGGTATTTTACCACCCACGCTCTCCACCCATTCCCTCAGGAAGTGCATTTCCTCCATGTACAGAATGCTTGGATCCTGCTTGCACACTTTCAGGAGGGCACGAAGCTCGCTCACTTTGCGGGGATCCATGGTTTGGAGGCGGGGGAGGCGAAGGGCGCGGCTGAGAAAGCTGCAGTCCGACCCCAGGGTGACCGCGCAGAAGGCCGCTCATCCTTATTTCCTTCATCTGGGTTTGGTCCCCAGATAGGATGAACAGGAAACAGGTTTGATTTTGAGGAGTACCCTGACAAATGCATTTGCGTTATCTGTAGAAATACGTTCTAGAGGAAACTCTTGAAAATTTACTTTCTCCCCAGGCTACCTTACCTTAGATTGTAAGAGCTTAAGACTTGTATATATAAAAAGTAAAAATAAATAAGTACAAGCTCCATGGTGGTCTTGATTGTTAGAAATGATTATGTAATGGGAATTTTAAGAATTTCTGTAACTCCTGGGTAGTAGAACTAGATGCTGTTTGAGGTACAATTTAATTCTAACATTCCACAATACTATTACCTATGATATATGCAAAATGGCCACAATTACACTGTGCATTGTAAGACTGATTTTTGTTAAAGCACCTTCAACTTAAACATCAAAATACTGCATATATTACACTATGTTTGGTATGTAATAGATACTTAGTACTTGCTAGACGACTGTGTTATTAGAGTATTGTTAAATCTGTCATTTTGTGAGGTCATTCTGGTGATACTACTGTATCTTAAACAGTTTTTCTTTGGGAAAAAAAAAGTCTTCAGAGCCAAAGCCTTATTTTTGAGGATACCTTTTTTGGCCCCTAGAGGGAGCTCGACACCTCTGCAGGTCTCTGCATCAGCCCTCTCCTCCAGCGTCCTCTTCCTGCCCAGAGAGAATTGAGAGGAACATGTCAAGGGCAAAAATATTTACTGGGCATTTTTCTAGGGGTGTGCGTCTTTCTCCTGGTTATACAGGGTTAAAAAAACAATTTCAGGGCTATTGCTATTTGGAACTGGCTCTCTTAGGAAGGTTGCGGTTTGTTGAATTTATTCATCCACTTAACAGGTATTATAAGAATGTTTACCAGGTACCAGGCACAGTTCTAGGGGCTGGAGATTCAGCAATAAAAAGTGACAGGAGATCATTGTTTCCTGAAGAGTATATCCTAGGAGCAGATGTAGCTCAAGTGCTTAAGCACCTGCCTCCCACATACGTGGTCCCCGTTTGAGCCCAGTGCCTCCTAACAACAAAACAAACAACAAACAAAGGAAAAAACCAACCCAGGGGAGCTGATGTAGCTCAGTGGTTGAGCGCCGCCTTCCCAAATATGAGATCCTGGGTTCAATCACCAGCCCTGGTACATTAAAAAAAAAAAATAAAAGTACATCCTAGTGTATTTTACCTGCTCTGCCTTAGTCCTTACCTCCTAGTAATCACAGGGGATCTAGGACTCTAAATATAACTTGCCACACCCATTCCCCTGGAAAAAGCTGATTGGCCCAGGGGTTGGGCGTCTACTCAAATGAGCCCAATCTATAGGTCAGATGATAGGGTACCCTGTGCTTAACATTGACTTGGACCCATGGAATTCTCTCTCCTTGGAATATGACTATGAAATGCAAAGAGAATTGTTCAGTTGGTGATGGGAGGAGAAGTAGAATATTACCCCAAGGGAAGTCAGTGTTATGAGGGAGCAAGAACTTTGAGTAAGCAGGAATGCAGAGGATGTTTATATCAATAGTAACTACATCAGCAGAGTTAAAAGGATTAATTGAGACAGTACATAGAAAATGCTTAGCACAGTGCCCCAAAAATATTGGCTCCTATTTTCTCTATTTCACTGATGAGGAAACAGGCTGAGAGCGCAAATAACTTGACCGTGTTTAAACAGGTAACAAGTGGCAGACCTAGGATTTGAACTCAAGTCTCTAAACAAAGTGATCCTCTGGACACAGATGGAGGATGGGACTGGATTAATATATTTAAGGATCCTCTATAACAAGTCTTATACCTTCATTCCTGATCCTTTGAGGAGGAATTTGTCCTCTGCAAATGGCCTAAAGTAATTTGGAATCAATTTTGGAGAATAAAGTATTTTTGGGAAAAGTTGAGCAGATTAAAGTAATATTTTTTTGCTGTGTTGTGTACATTTGAAACTCGTTCTGAAGATAATTTCAAATTAGGCAAAGATTTATGCAGCATCAGCAATATTGGAAAAATATATAGTTTCCCAAGGTATTCAAAGGACAAATTCACTTGGATGTATAGATTTTGTAGTCATACTGCATTTTCTCATAAATGTGAGCCTGCATTTCATTTACTGGACACCTACATGTGTTGGGATTCAATGATGAATAAGATACAGTCTCCTTTCATGAAGTTTGTGATGCACCCAGGAAGGCAGATATGTAAATAGTGAATTTCATTACATTGAGATGAGTACTACAGTAGCTATAGTAAAATTCCTTTCATAAAATGCTATGATTCTGGAAGAACTTTTATCATTCATGTGAAGGCAGTGGCCACTGGAGGTTCTGAGGGGAGGGAGAGGGAAAAACAGGTGTAATATGGGGGCATTTTTGGGACTTGGGAATTATTCTGAATGACATTGCAGGCCATTATATATCTTGTCATAACGTACAAAATTGTGCGGGAGAGAGTGTAAACTACAATGTAAACTATAATCCACTCTTACAGCTTAGTGGCAATGCTCCAAAATGTGTTCATCAATTGTAACAAATGTACCACACTAATGAAGAATATTGTTAATGTGGGAAAATGTGGGAGGGGTAGGGAGTGGGGCATATGGGAATCCCTTATATTTTTTATGTAACATTTATGTAATCTAAGTATCTTTTTAAAAAGTTTATAAAAATGCTATGATTCTATAATATATAATGTCAAGTGCAATTTTTTGGCACAATGTAAGGTATAACTACAAATGAGTAAATAAATAAATTTATTTCTAAATAATTTTTAAAAATTTATTCTTCTTGGAGGCTTTGGGAAAGGCTTTATGGGAGAGGTGACGTTTGAACTAGGGCTCAAAGTAGCCTAACTAAGAGACAAGCAGGTATTCAATATGTTTGTTAAATGAACCAGTGACGTAAGGAAGCACCAGTCTCTCCATTGTGGCCTGTATGTACAGTGTCATGCCATTATTAAAGTTGACCATCCTATTTAAATTATATCCACGCTGGTAGAAAAAGCCTTTTTGAAGTTTATTGATATAGTAGGCAAGTTGACTAACCAGTGATTAAATGAATGTAGCGTACATTACCAAATACAGGCTTCATAAGTGCATGTTGCTCAGCGCTAGAACTTCACAGGTACAGTCAGGACCCAGTAGGCGTGGTGTCATGTCCCCTGCTGTTTCAGCCAGTTATCCATAAGGATTTCCTCCTTGTAGGCAACACTTGGAAGGGGCTTAATACTTTCCTGGGTTACATACTCGGCGTTTTTCTTTTTTTTCTTTTTACCAGGAGCTACAAGGGTTAGCTCCTCTTTAGTGTCCCTCTTCTGAGTATTTTCAAGCCCTGCCTCATGAAGTCACAAGGACAAAGCCAAAAAGAGAGTTGGAACATTTTCCTCATTCTCACCTTGTGAAGTTTGGGCATCGCCACATCAAGCAGAGCTGTTCCTGGTCTGGCTTAGCTCCAGACTGGTGAGGCAGCATTTCTCAGATGTGGTGGTGGACCACCTGCACTAGCACCTCCTGGCGGGGTGCTCACCCTGCAGATTCCTGGGCCCCATTCAAACCAACTACACAGAAATCTTTGTAGGTGAGGCCTAGAGCGTACATTCTCAGCAAGCACCCCAGTGATGATTCTGATGTGCCTTGAAGTTTAAAATCTTTTAAGAAAGATAAAGAAGAGAGATTCCCCTTGTGCTCTTTTCTTGTAACTCTTTCTTTCTGTGGTTTCTGGTTTTCTTTGGAGATGGCCACTTAGTCGGCAGCCCTGCCCTACAGGCTGCCTTCCCCTCAGCCCTCTCCCCCACAACAGCACTACAGAGTGAGCAGGGTTAACCCGGTTTGACAATTAATGAAACTGGTTACAACAGGTTGAATGCTCTCAGAATTCGCATGTAGCTCATTTAGGCCTGGAGGGAGTAATTTGAGGGATCTTATATGATTGATCTAAATGACCTGCAGAGGAAAGGGCACAGGAGGGCCGGGCTGAAAGTCTGGAGGTGCCAAGGAGAGTGGCACCCCCAATCCTTGAGGAAGACCAGATCACCAGCTCTTGAGAGATTGTACTTTTGTTTGATTTAACTTTCCTTTTT
>JAQZBX010100986.1:0-11305 GCA_029593785.1 Cabassous unicinctus | reverse complement strand
TTAGAATGTTTCAGAAACTGAAAATGTGTTTGCTAGTGAAGTTTTGGTCCTACCCATAGTGCAAGGAGGTTATTGCCTCAGGGCCCCCAAGGCTGTTAGCTAGAACAATTGATCTTTAATCTCTTAATGGGCTTGATGTCTGGTTTAGCTGTGAAACTCCCAGGTAGATCCATAAAATGAAACTGCTTCTTTTTTTTTCTTTTTTATGTTGTAGTCTTTTTTTTTAATATATATTTTTTATATTTTCAAAGATACTTAGATTACATAAGTGTTACACAGAAAATATAGGGATTCCCAAATGCCCCACTCTACATACCTCTCACACACCCCCACATAAACAACATCCTTCATTAGTGTGGCACATTCATTGCAATTGATATATGCATCCTGGGGCATTGCCACTGAGCATGGACCATAGTTCACATTGCAGTTTACACTCTTTTCCACACAATTCTGCAGGTTATGGGAAGATATAAAATGGCCTATATCTGTCATTGTAATGTCATTCAGGACGATTCCCAAGTCCTGAAAAAGCCCCCATATCACACCTGTTTTGCCCTTTTCCTGCCCCCAGAGCCTCCAGTGGCCACTGCCTCCACAGCAATGTTGTGTTTTCTTCCATTGCTAGAATCACAATAACTCTATTGTAGAATACCAGTAAGTCCACTCTAGTCTATAGTTCATTCCCCAATCCTGAGGATTCTGGGATGGTGATGTCCACTCCACTTTTGAGAGGGAGCTTCAATCATACAGACAATGGATGGGACTCTTTTGCTTGCAGTTGTAGGCTCTCTTGTTTCCTTGGTATGGTGGTTGTCAATCCTCACTTCCTTGTTAGTTGTCCTGGGTGAGTCCAATGAACTACTGAGGCCTGGGCCCAGCTAGCACATGGACATCCCAAAGATTCCAGTCTCTTTGATGTACCCCTACAAGCTCCAGCACCAAATATAGGTTCAAATAGAAGGGACAGATGACTCATGTGTAGGGAAGCCATAACTGAGTCCAACTCTGTCACTCTTAGGAGCACAAACTCCAAAGTAGGGCCCACTGGCAAGGCACCAAACTCCAGAGCTATCTGCTCTGACCATAGGACCTGGGTGTCTCCAGAGCCCTCAGGAACCCCATTATTTGAGGTAGTATCTACTTTGGCAGTCTATGAGATGTGCATAAGCATTACCTCTGGGATGACCTCCCAACTCACTTTGAAGTCTCTTAGCCATATAAACTCATTTGTCTTTACCTTTCCCCCCTTTTATTCAAGGTCTTTTTCCAATTATATTGCTAGTTGGTGCTTGGTAGTAATCCCTTGGTGCCAGGGAGGCTCATCCCTGGGAGTCATGTCCCACACTGGGGGAAAGGTAATGCATTTATATGCTGAGTTTGGCTTAGAGAGAGGCCACATTTGAGCAACAAAGAGGCTCTCAGGAGCAACTCTTAGGCACCCCACAACACTAGGCTCTTTCAGTTTCAAGAGCAAAGGCTCACAAGCATGGTCGTCAATATCAAGGGCCCATCAATGGACCATCCCCCTTCGCCAGTCATTGTCCCTACACTTGGAGGACTGTTGCTGCTCCAATAGAGAACATGGCAGAGCTCTCCAGGATGGGAATTCAATATTCTCTCGGTTATTGTGTGAATCTCCACCCACTGTGAGATTCACTGACAATGCCCCATGAACATTTGAACACATTTATATCCCTTATATGTATGCCCAGGTGAACTTCCTCCCATGTATCCTGTAAGAATAGGTGGAGAAAAAAAGAGATAGAGAGAGAAAAAAAAAAGGAGGAGGGCCGTTTAACCCAGCCTTTTCTAGGAAAAATATCGTGTTCTGGGGTTTTGGTTGGGGGGTAACTGCTCCCAACATCTCCCACAAATTCAGCTTGGGTGCTTTGGTCTGAATTTCAGGTTCAGGCATCTCCCAAGACCAAGTTTGGCCCTGGGAATGCCTGGTGGCAAGGCTCTGTGATTCCCAGGATGGCAGAAACCAAAGCAGTAACTCCAAATGTCCTCTGAGATGTAAGTGGCTTGAGCACTTTGGTTTGGAGGGTAAAATTTTAGTCAGACTCTAGGATGCCAGGTCAGCTGACTAATAAAATTGTTTTAGTTGCTTGGTTAATATTGTGTTAGTTGCTTGGTTAATTTTGTTTTAGTTGCTTGTAAAAGTGTTCTTTTATCTCAGAATAATGGGTGCGGCCTCTAGCATACCAGCAGATACCCCACTGGGTAACTAGACAACCCTGCCCACCAAAGGGTTGAAGAAGGAGAAACTGATCTTCTTCTGTAACACTGCATGGCTGCAGTGTGGCCTTAAACATGACCAGATATGACCTGTTAACGTTGCTCTAAACTATGATCCTATTTTGCAGTTAGACCTCCTGTGTAAAAGGGAAGGGAAGCAGTCAGAGATTCCATATGTCCAACTCTTTATGGCTCTATATCAGGACACGAGTTTAAATGGATCTTGCAGTTTGTGTCGTGTATGGGAAGTGAAACCACCCCCACTTCATATGCCCACAGCTAGTACAGCAGGAGTCACCAGGAGCGGGGCATCTTTCCACCTTGCTAGGAGACCCAAGAATGGCCTCTACCCAATAAGGGAAGCAGCAAATACACAGAAACAATTGAGTCTATGTTCCTTTCTCCCTGGCAGATTTAGCTCAATGTAAAAAACAGAGCAATTTTCTCCTTTAGAAGCAGCTTTTTTCATCTTTGACAACTGCAATGAGGCCATGGAGGAGTGGAAGGTAAGGAGAGACAGAAGGCTCATCTCCTTGCAGTCACCACGGGCAGCAGCTGGCCGCCTCAGGGTCACCCTGGCTCAGGCTCCAAAACATCGAGATCCCGCTCTACCTGTGGAGAGCTTGGCTACTGGAAGAAAGACTGCTCTAGACCACCGTAGCCCCTTAAGGAGCCCCCGGCCCTGCCCCCCATGGAGGAAAACAGGCTATTGGTCTTGGGAATGTGCCTAATCCTGAAAGGGGGCGGAGCATAGCCCAGGGCCCTAATGGCAACGGCCAACGGGGAGAACTGAGGGGCCCTGGGGAAAAAGAGGAACATGGAACCAGAAGAGCCCTGGGTGACACTTGACATGGCAAGTTAAAAAAAAGATTGTTTTTTTTTTTTTAAAGCCAGTAAAAAGTATTTATTGGGAGATGGGGGAAAGAACAGAGCTTGCTGAGAAATGGGAGAGAAAGATGGAAATACACACCAAGATTTGGTGCAGGCTCCTCTAGGCAGAAAGAGACAAAAGATTGATTTTTAAATTGATACGGGAGCCACCTATTCAGTTCTGACCTGTCACTCCAAACCTCCCTCCCCTCAACCTGTCCGGTAGTGGGTGTTGATGGTAAATCTAAAACTAGATCCTTTACTGAGCCTCTCCTCTGCCAAATAGGAGACCTAATCGTAAGCCATCAATTTTTTTTTTTAAAGCAGTTTATTTTTTCTGTCAGTATAACATTTTGAAATATTATTATTTTTACATTAGAAACATTACAGGATTACAGATAATTCATGGAAAAGTACAATGTTCACATATACTCTGCTATTGTTGATACTTTGTATTTGTGTGGTACTTTTTTTAAATATTTTAAAAGATGCTTAGATTACATAAATGTTATACAAAAATTCCCCACCTCCCACACCTCCCATAACATCCCACATAAACATCTTTCATTAGCGTGGCACATCACCTGCAATGGATATACACATCCTGGAAACAAAATGTGGTACATACATACAATGGAATATTACTCAGCTGTAAGAAGGAATAAAGTAATAACACATGGAATAACATGGATGAATCTTGAAGACCTTATGTTGAGTGAAGCAAGTCAGGCATTGAAGGATGAACAGTATATGACCTCACTGATTTGA
This sequence comes from Cabassous unicinctus, assembly GCA_029593785.1. Taxonomy (NCBI): domain Eukaryota; kingdom Metazoa; phylum Chordata; class Mammalia; order Cingulata; family Chlamyphoridae; genus Cabassous; species Cabassous unicinctus. Next base: position 7,426 of record JAQZBX010100986.1, on the reverse strand, counting down.
ATTGAGGAAAGTGAGCAGTCCCTGAGAACAATCAATTTTTAATTGTCCCTGAATGCCCCACCCCCTTACTTGGATGGACTTTACGTCGTACTCTGGGGACATGCGTCTAACTAGTGGGGATGAATAAAACCTCTAAGGTGCCTGTAGTCTAGTGCTCAAGGGAAGAATGTGGACCTCTATGCTTAGCCATGGCTATAGATAAGGAACTGGAAGTCTCCTCCACAGCTATACCCCAGGAAATCAATAGTAAAGTAAATCCTATTGTCTAGGAGACCAGAATACCCAGAAGGGCCCTCTGGGTTCCCCCAGTTTCCATTGCTTATAATACCAACCAGCCCTACCCTCATAGGAAGCAGTACCCCCTTTTAAAGGCCTCTGGCCCATGGTTAAAAAGTTCCTGGAGAATGGAATACTAATCCCCTGACAATCTAGGAGTGTTAGTCCAGAAACTGGATGAAATTTCTCAACCAGTAGCTTATTTCCCCCAACCCCTGGATAACACGGCGCAGGAACGGCCACCTTGCCTGAGAGCAGGGGGGCAACAGCCCTTTTAACTGAGCAAGCCACCAAATTAACTTGGGGGCAACTTCTCACAGTGTTCACCCCACACCAGGTGAAAGACATGCTTAACCCAGGTCTCCTTCCTAAGCCTTATTCCAGACCCTGTCCCACTCATACTCTGGGGAGGACTGGCAGACTCACATGCCATCCTGCCAGGGCTAAGTGTTTTTCCACCAGAAGGGAAACAACAAACGAGGTGGCTAGGACTCACTTCAGCTTAGCCCTTTCAAGGTGGTCTATGGGTAACCTTTCCTCACCCAGGACCTGGAAATCAGGTTCTGATCAAAACCTGGCAGGAGAATAGGCCTCACTCTCAATTAGAGCCAAAATGGAAGGGACCTTACTCTGTGGTTCTGATCACTCCCACAGCTATTAAAGTTAAAGGACTTGCCAGCTGGGTGCACTTATCTTAAGTGAAGACAGCTGCCTCAGGAAGTGCCGGGTCACCAGAAGCACCTGGTGGGACTTATGAGTGCCAGTCATTGGACGGTCTGAAATACCTCTTCAAGAGTTAAAGCTAAGCAGTGTCTGTCAAAGCCTGCTGTTCCCTCTAACTCTATCCCAAATGCCCATTGCTAGGAGGAGGGCAAGCCAGACACCCCTTAAAAAATCTTATCTATTTTCATTTCCTGTAGTTTCTCCCTATACAGTAACTAAAAGGGCAATGCCTCTTCTCATCCGCCTCTTAGCTGCCCTAAGCATAACCACTGCTGTTGGAACTGGGGTTGGTAGTTTATACCCAAACCCAGCAGGTCTACCACAATCTCTCCCTAGAATTAACTAACAGCATAAAAGAAACTAGCTGTGCCTTAGAAGCTCTAAGACAGCAAAAGGACTTTCTTGCTGCCGTGGTGCTGCAAAATCACAGGGCACTTAACATGCTAACAGCAGCCCAAGGAGGAACATGTCTGTTCCTTAAGGAGGAATGCTGTCTCTATGTAAATGACTCTGGAATAGTTGTAAACAGCATTCAAAACCTCAAGGTAAAGCCCACCAACTTCGGAAGGATGCAGCCTTTGGAGGCACCTGACCTTTCCTACTCTTGTGGTCCAGTATCCTTTTAGTGAGACCCTATATCTTCAAAATTCTAATCAGTTTATTTCTTCCAGAGTCAATGCCTTGTTAGCCATGTGGGGATTTCATCCAGCTCCACCCACAGCACCAGATTCATCTTCCCCCAAAGGTGATAGATAGAGTAGCAAGAGGGTTTTTCACCTTGTCAGGTAGGGCCTACTGCCTCTAACCAGCAGGAGGTAGTTACAGAAGAATGTCCATCTCCCTCAGCACCCCCTAAAGAATAAGGGTATAAACCCTCTGAGGGGGGAGTTGAGGTAGGCTAGCTTAGGGAATGGGGAGACGAATTTAAGACTTGGTGGAAAAAAACGGTTGTGAAACACATGGCCATGGAATCTCACCTGGAAATCCTCTGAGAGAAAGACACCCCCCACCCCCAAAGCTGCTGAAAGAACCAGCAAGAATTTTCCTTGATCATCCAGGATGATATTCTCAAGGGGCCTTATTGTTGGGCCCACCAGAGAATTGATGGGTGGGGTAATCAAAACAGCAAACAATTGGGACCCTTCCCCCAATCATTAGCAAGTGGGAGGAATAATTAATGGTTTAAAAAGCAAGCTCAGAGGTTAAAGTGACTCCTTTTTTCCTCTCTTTGCCTGGACCAACCTGCAAGTATACCTAGGAACCCATAGTCTGTTATTTTCTCCTATTTCTATTCTCTTCTCTCATTTCCTTAATAAACTGCTGGCCTAACTAAACTGGTTTCTTCTTGTAACATAGCCAAGAACCTAGAGGAAATCCAGCAACACTTGGATTAGTTATTTAATTTCTATAAGCCTCACTTTTGTCATTTGTAGAATGGGGGTAATAGTTCTTACTTAACAGGATTCAATGAGAGGACAATTCAATGAGAATGCATGCAAAGCAATTAACACTGTGCCTGGAACATAGTTAATGCTCATTAAATGCTAGCTATTATTATTATTTATTAATAGCATGGTATAAGAGGTTCAGTACTAGGAAGCTGGAGCCCTTTCCTCAATTATTTACTTAAATTAAAAATTACAGTAAAGATCCTTATAACATGCACTCATCCACAACCACCCTATGAAGTAGATACTGTTATTATTATTATCATCCTTAACTTATAAACAAGAAAACTGAATCATGGAGAGATTATGTGACCACAGCTAATGAACAGCAGGGCCAGGAGTTGAGCCCAAGCTGCAGAGCCAGCATGCTGAACCACCATGACACACCGCCTTTTTGGTCTAATATGGTTAGGGTCTTGGTTGGAGGCTAGATGCAGACCCAATTATCTATTGGGATCACCATCATGTGAAAGATCTCTGATTCCATGGAAATATCCCTGATTTTAAGTCAGATCTACTGTTCTGCTCCATACCAGACAATAGTAAAACACAGTACAAAGTCCTTAGCTTGGGAAACTTTAATATGGCTTAATATAGTCTAATAGCACAAAATCCAAAAGCAAAAGGGTATATGGCATAAAATCTCTTCCTACCCTGTCAGCCAGCCAGCCATCTAGTGTCCTTACCCAGAGGCAACCAGTACTAGTTAATGGGTTGATTTTAAGCACATTGTTAACCAAGATCTTACCTCTGTACTACCTGAGACAAATGCCATGCCCCCGCCGTGCATCCTCTGCCCTGATTTCCTGGATAGAGAGAGAATTTCCAAAGGGGGAGAGACACCCAACTGGCTGGAGAAATCCTCACCTTCCCACCCCCATTCCTCCTCTCCTCACTCTTACCTGAACCCTAACCCAACCTTTCCTTTTTCCTCAGTGAAACTATCACCACTTTCCACTAAACCTAAACTATCCCCAGGAGAAGCTGGGACCATCTGCTCTATGTCCTGCAACGCTCCTTGCCACTGTTACTTTTGTTCTGGGCTTATCACCAATTAACATGCCAGGAAAGTTTTGAAATATAAAGGCTGGTATGTCTGGAACCCTGAGGGAGGCTCATTTGCCATAATCTTCCTAAACACAGAAAGAAATAGGATCCTCTTCCTCTAAGTAGTCCAGTACTAAACCTTGTGTTTCTGTATGTACAGGAATGGACGGATGTCACGACATGCTATTGATCCCATTTAGTAAAACACAAAATTAATACTACCAACAACAAACAAAACACACACACATTCGCTAGCACTTTAAACTGTCAACACTGAATAAATTACATACAAAATATTTTACTTTTTTTTTACAAAAGGCATGAATTTTTAAATAAAATTTTAAAGGAAGGAAAAAACCAATAAAGCAAAATCTTGAATCTTTTAATGTACATGTAACCTGAAATAATTAAAACTCACATGGTGTTGTAGTTGATTATATATTACAAGGAAAGACATCTGGATTCAGGGATTTCACTTTGCTGATGGTATAAACTGAGATCTCTAAATTCCATCTGATTTGACAAAATGCTTCTCAGAATCTATGAAGATGGGCCACAGAAAACTACAAACAAGAAAGATCATAGCTTGAAAGGCTAAAATGAACCCGTTAAGAAAGAGAGGCTATTGCAGTAACTTCTCAAGAGGCTCATATTCATAGGCTTAGGGCTGATTCCACCAAAAGTATCCAACAATGGTTCAAAGCAGAGAGAAATAGATTATGTGGTTTGGTCTTAAGGACCTGTCTTTTTCCCATTTCTTCTCATTTCTTTATCTTTTCTTACTTCATTGGAGCCACCTCTCTCCAGGTAAGCTGAATGCGGAGTGTCATAGAGGGATGGAAGAAACAAAGTCTGGGGGAATATATGTTTAAATGAAACTTCCCATCATTTTACCCATTTCTAGGCCACAGAAAAGAAACTCCATGAATATATATTGACAACTCACTAAAAAGGAAATATAAATGGTATATACACACGTGAAAAAAAGTTCAGTGAAAGAAATGCAAATTAAATCAAGGCTGAATATCATTTTGAATGATTGAAATAACAATGATCCTTCACAATGTTAATTCTCACTGCTAGCTAAGATATGGCATATGTATTCTATATTATACACTGTAAGGAGGAAGGTCAATGGATATAAATTTCCTGGACTTCATTTTGGCAATACACATTAAGAGACTTGAAATTTTTCATCTTTTGACCCTATAATTCCATTTTAGGGAAGATATATGTATCTTAGGGAAGTTTTTTCCTTAAGGAAAAAGGTATCACATCAAAAGATGTTCACTGCACCATTACTTAAAATATTAAGCATAGAAAGCTACAACAAACAGCTTAAATATTCAACAAAGTAATAATTTAGAGGATAATGATATATCCATGGAGTGATCTATTAAGCAGTTTTCAAAAACTATATTCAAAAATATTTGTAACTTTGAAAAATACTTGTACTAAGGTTAAATGAAAAGAAAAAGCATTATAGAAACTTGTATATTAAGCAGGACCTAAACCATATATTATATGCCAGTCATTTCTGTGGCTCCCTTCCAAAGGTCTCTTACACTGTGGCCCTTCCAGGATGACCACTGTGGGTCAGGGGGGAAACCTGACCAAAGGGAAGCCAATTTATCTGCAGACTGGAAAGCAGGGAAAATGGTGATTAACTAAACCATTCAGAGCATTTCTTGAGGGAGCCTGAATTTGAGGCCCAGAGAGAGAAAAGCAATTAGAAGCAAAGGTAGAGGTCAAAAGGAGTAGAGTTTCCATGATGGTGGTGACGGGAGGAGTGTATCATTTATCTATTGCTGTGTAAAAAACCACCCCCAAACTCAGTGGCTTAAAACAACAATTATTTATTTTGCTCATAAATCTAGAATTTTGGCAGGGTTCAGTGGTGACATATTGTTTCTGGTTCCATGCAAGGAATCAGCTAGTGTGGTTCAACTGTGGTAGGGAGTGGGAGAGAAATTAGCTGGAACGGTTTTGTTTCGATAAATCCAAACACAGTCTGATTCAGGACCAGTCTCTTCCTTGCTTAGAAAACAAACAACAAAAATAGTTATCCAATGCAATATACAGTATGGAAGAAAGAGCTTTAACTTCACTACAGTTCAACAAACATTTACTGAATAGCAACTATTTGTTCTGGGCTCTGAAGATGCAATAATCTTTAAGATATAATTTTTGCTCCCAAATAATTTATTCTAGTAGGAGAGACAGAGACCCCAAACAAAGAACTTAGAGCTGTGTGATAAACGCAACACTCAAAATGTGTATGAGGTACAGAGGAGCCACAGAGTTTGGAGGGATAGACCCTGGAAAGGTCAGGAAGATTTTCTGGAGGTAAGTGGTGTGTGTAGTTTTGAAGAATGAATAAGGAGTTAGCCAGGCTAACAAGGTGGAGATAGGGAAATCATTCCAGGCAGAGGGAACACCATGGACAAAGGCATTTTAAACGGCTAGTCTGGATAGGGAAGGCAGAGAGGCCAGGAGTTGAAAAGATAAACTGGGAGAAAATGGTAGGGTGAGGAACCTGAAGTAATAATGAGATCTTTACACATTGAAATATAATTTTCAACCCTACAATTTACTCTTTTGAAGTATACAATTCAGTGGTTTTTTTAATAAATTCACAAGGTTTGCAGCTATCACCACTATCAAATTCCAGAACATTCTCATCACCCCCAAGAGGAACTTCATATCCATTAGCAGTCACTCCCCATTCCCCCTTTCAGCCCTGGTAACCACTAATCTTTCTATCTCTATAAATTTGCCTATTCTGGATATTTCACATAATTGGGATCATATAATATGTTGTCTTTTGTATCTGGCTTCTTTCACTTAGCACAATGTTTTCAAGTTTCATCCATGTTGCAGTATATATGAGTACTTCATTCCTTTTCATGGCTGGATAATATTCCATTGCATGGATATATCACTTTTTGTTAATCAATCGATGGACATTTGGGTTGTTGCCACCTTTTGGCTGTTATGAATAATGCAGCTATGAACATTTGTATACAGGTTTTGTATGAACATGTTTTCAATTCTCTTGGGTATATACCTAGGAATAGAATTGCTAGGTCATATTGTAACTCTATGTTTAACTTTTTGAGGAACTATCAAGCTGTTTTCCAAAGTGGTGGCACAATTTTACATTCCCACCAAGCTATGTATGAAGGCCAGTTTCTTCAGTAACCAATAACATTTTTGATTATCCGACTTTTTGAGTATAGCCATCATAGTAGATGTGAAGTGTTATCTCATTGTGGTCATCCCATATATTGCTGGATTTGTTTTGTTGGTGTTTTGTTGAGGATTTTTGCATCTATATTCATGAAAGATATTGGTCTGTAGTTTTCTTTTGATGTCTTTGTCTTGTTGTGGTATCGGTGATATTGGCCTTATAGAATGAATTGGGAAGTGTTCCCTCCTCTTCTTTTTGAAAGAGTTTGTTTAATACTCATGATAACTCTCCTTTAAGCATTTGGTAGAATTTACCAGTGAAGTTATCCAGGCTTGGGATTTTCTTTGTGGGACTTTTGTGATTACTGTTTCAATCTCCTTACTTGTTATAGATTTATTCAGACTATTTCTTCTTGAGTCAATTTTGGTAGTTTGTGTCTTTCTGGCATTTGCCTGTTTCAAATAGTGCATCTAATTTGTTGACATACATCTGTTCATAGTATTTCCTTATAATCCTTATTATTTCTGTAATATCAGTAGTACCGTCTCCTCTTTCATTTCCGATTTCAGTAATTTGAGTCTTCTCTTTTTTTCTTCGTCAGTCCTGCTGAAGGTTTGTCAATTTTGTTGATGTTTTCAAAGAACCAACTTTTTGTTTCATTGATTTTTTTTCTATTTCTCTTTTGTATATTTCATTTACATCCACTCTAATCTTTATTGTTTCCTTCCTTCTGCTTGCTTTG
>JAQZBX010100985.1:0-11303 GCA_029593785.1 Cabassous unicinctus | reverse complement strand
CATTGACCCCATATCAGAGCACAAGGAAGAACATCCTTCTGGATTTAGTAGAGAGAATGAGTCCTCGATCCCAGCAGCAGGACCCAAACCAGATTTTTTCCTCCTTTATCTCAGTCACCCAGATTATTTGCTACTGGGCCCTGGTTCCACGTGGCCTTGTAGATGTCACTTCAATGCTGAGTCCACAGGGTAAGGTGCTTCACTGGCATCCCCAAGGAAGCCTGGAGAATGGCAACGAGGTCTGGTCCCTTGCCCACCCAGGATGGCCTTCTGTCCTCAGGCAGATCGACTCCCCTCCAGATCTGGCAAGGAAGGACTGGCCTTCCCCAGGCAGGAGAAGGCAGCGGGCCAGGCGCCTTCCTAACAACGCCATGTGCCAGGAACGGTGCCCAGCCCATCACATCCACCTGCTTCTCCCCTTGTAAGGCCAGTGATACTCCCAGCCCCATTTCACAGATGAGGAAATGGAGGCTACCACTCCAGCATCTGCAAATGCCTGGCCCATAACAGACACTTAAGAAACATTTCATTTTTCCATAAACATATATTGAGCACCTGCTGTGTGCAAGGATTTCCTCCAGGATCTATCTCTAAATAGAACATGCTGGGCCCATGCTGGTCCCTCTGCAGAGTCCCCTCTACCCTGCCACCACCCAAAAATCCCCACAGGGGCTTCAAGTAACTGCATGAGGATAAGGATCCCTCATTCCCTCCTCTGCTTTCCACCCCCCCCCAACACACACACACCCTCTGCACGGCAGGAGGTGTTCATGATCTCTCCTTCTAGGGCAGACTCTGGGCCGAGCACAGCACCTGGCATACAGGTGCTCTTCAAAACCCTTGGCTGAATTGTGTGAATGACTACAAGAGCAGCTGAGTGACCTGCAAAAAGACCCCACCCTGGAGGAGAGCAGAGTCAAAAAGTAGGGGGCACGGGTATCCGAGGAAGCCAGGGGGGAGGTGGCAGCAGCTGAAACGTGCTGAAATGTGAGTGGGAGAAGGCCAGCCTCAGGTTTCTCAGAGCAGGGGGTGGGGGGTTCTGGGGTTCCTCCAACCAAGGGCCACGCCGGGACGAGGGAGGTTTTGAAGGGGGTGCTAAGGACTTCCATGGGAGGAGAAAATGGGGCGGGAGGAGAAAGCCATGCCTGGAGAATCCGGGTAGGAGCAGAGCACTCATTTAACAAATGGAGCCTGGCATTCGACAGCCCTTCACCAAGCACCAGCAGAACAGAAGTAATCTTTGGGTTTGCAGTTAATTTGTTCCTTTAATGGACCCATCTTGTTATCAGCTATTAAAATGGGCTTTCCCCATTAGCTGCTGGAGCCCAGAGAGGCAGCTGCTTTCCCAGCCCCTCTGCCTTAACAAGGAGCTGCAGGCTGGCACACATTTTGTTCAGGCATCAGGGGTGGGCGGGGGCTGTTAACGTGCCAGAGTGACTGGCCCAGGGGCATTTGTGCCCTGTGAAACTTACACAGACTATTTTGAACAGAGACTCGAGTACAAGAGATTTAAATGTGAATCCAACCAATGCCCACACATATGGATCTTAGTTGGAAAACAGACTCAGAGATTCCCATATTCATTTAAAAAAAGGGGGGAGGGAAGAGCTGAAAAGTGCTTTTTGATAAGGCCCCTTGTTTGATAAAGAGAAAAGCCCAGAGAGGGAAAGTGACTTTCCTGAGGCTACAGAGCACCTGGATGCCAGAGCCAGCCTGGAAGCCAGGACTCCCCACACCCAGCCTCAGAAGGCTCCTGAAAGATGAGCTACAAATGCTGGTCCAGGCAGCTCTGACCTGGGTCTCCCAGCAGTTCCCCCCAGATGCCCATTTTCTTGTTCATTTTCCACTCCACCAACCTGTCTCTTGAGCATAAACTTAAATATGCCATCACAGCCCAGCTCACAATAATTATACTCCCCCTGACATGTGTGCAGCACTTTACAAACTGCAGTACCTCATTACCCCTCAGTCTCGAAGGTAGGCAGATGAGGAAGCCAAGGCTCAGAGACGATAGGGGATTTGCCCAAGCTCACAGCTTGGAAAGATAAGGCCAGGATTCAAAGCCAGGCCTCCCCAATCCAAACCCCAGGACCCCTCAGAGCCACTCTGTGGTTGCAGGGTCCATAAACCAAGGTTCATTCTCCCAGAATGATTGCTCAGAAACACGAACGTGCAGAAGCACACCTGTGCCCATCACCCCACGGTGGCATGTGCCCGAACAAATGAGCAAGGCGGGAATGTGCCCACCAGCAGAACCCCGCTCCCCCCCCCACACACACACACACTCATGTGCTCCTCCCTCCGGCCCAAATCTGCCAACACTCTGAGCACTTAATAAACAAAAACATCAAGTCACTCAATCAATAAGCTCAGCTGTTGACAACAAGCGAGGGCTGAGCTCTCCTAAGAGCTAATAATGCTTTGAGCTATAAACATGGCCATTAGCCGGCTCCCGCCCTGCCAGGCTCTGCCGCTGTGGGCAGGGGCACCCGTGCCTGCAGCCAGAGGCCATGGCATTTCGCGGTTGGCTGAACCCACTTGGCCTGCCCAGGCTGGGCTGCTGCTGCCACCTCCCTCCTCTGGCTTCCTCGGGTACCCCTGCCCAGGACCCAAGGAGGGGCTGCCAGGCTAGGGAAGTTCCAGTGGAACCCATGAGGGCCCCCAGGTCCAGGACTCCTGACTTGGAAGCCTGTGCAGTCTTCACTACCACACAGTGCTGCCCTGAGACTCCTGAGCTGCTGGACTCCTCAGTGGAAGATGCTACACACCCAGCCCTCAAGGAGACCCTATTCAAAGAGGATGCCAGATAGTCTGGGTTTGAGTCATGGCTAAGCCATTTACCAGCTGTGGGACCTGGGACAAGTTACTTAACCTCTCGGTGCTTCAGCTGCCTCGACTGTAAATGGTGAATAACAACCACCTTCCAACTAAAAGTCATTGCTGTGCGCAGCAGAGTGCCTAGTCTATAAAAGATACCCAAGAATCGAGGCAGGAAGAAAGTGATTCACTAGAGACACATGTATGGGTGGGAGGAGCCAGTGTGGTGGGAAGGGGGAGAACGGGAGCCTAGTAGGAGGTGACTCCACCCCTCCTGTCTCCAGTCCCTTGATGTCAAACACAGCCAGGCAGCAAGCAGAGGGTCTGCCTGGCTCCAGCCATTTCCTCCAGGTGATCTCTGCCCTCACAAATTCTGTTCAGCCAGGGCAGGTGGAGGAGGTGAGGGATCAGCAGCCCCGGATGACAGCTGTGGATTAGGGAGGGCCCTGGGGCCGCATCACAGATCCTAAATCCAAACACAAGATTACACCATTCTCTCCTTTCAGAGGAGTCTTGGCCCAGGCAGGGAGTTGCAACAGCTGAGGATTGCCCTTAATTAGTTGTTGTTCCAACGCTTAGAATCAGGGGGCATGTACTCCCCCAACTTCCCAGAGGAAAATAATATGCCTTCTTAGTAAGAAGAATTATTTGAAAGCGGTGTCAAAACAAGAGTCTCTTTTCTCTCTCTCTCTCTGGAAATCTCTCAGCGTTTCTGACTTTCCAGTGCCTTCCCTTACCTGCACTGTCTGCCTGCTCTCATTCTCGCTCTCTCTCTCCTCCTCTTCCTTTTTCTCTCTTTGCACCCTCCCTTTTTCTCCCCCTCTTTCTCCCTGTCTCCCTCTCTTCTGCTGCCTCCCTCTCTCTCTATTCCTCTCTGTCTCTCTTTTTTCTATCTCTCTGCGTCTCTGCCCTCTTTGTCTCCGTCTTCTTTGATCTCTGAGACAGCTGTGTTTTGTGTGTATGTGTGTTTTTGCATGTGTGATCTTATTTCTCCTACAACTGTTTTCACCCTGTTGAGAATTCTTGAAAATTTTCGGGGAGGAGTTACCGCCAATGTCCCAGGATTAAGCGGGGAAATTGTCTTCAATATATGTTGGTTCAGGACCATGGACAGAGCTCCACAGCAGCCATGCGAGGGCCCCTGGTCCTGGAGGAAGGGGGCTGCCCAGGAGGCCCTGGATCAGGACGTAAGGTGTGGATGAGACAGGCAGTATGGGAACTGGTGAGGCTGGAAGAAGAGGAGCCTGTGAGGGCGTGAATGAGCAGGACTGGCACAGGGCACGGATAAAAGGACCGTGAGGGTGAAGGGCTAGATGACGGAGAGAGATGGGACTGAATGAGTGTAAAGGGGAGTGGCTACGAGTTTAGGTGGACCTGAGTTTAAAAGTGAGGTGAGCAGAGACGCGACTGCCCGTGAATGTGTAGATAGGAGAAAAGTCTGTGCAAAGGGGTGCAACTTTGGGCTTTAGTGTTGGGTTGGTTTTAGGCTTCCTAGGGCTTCCCTTATCATTGCCTCCTGGGAGGCCAAAGGGAGCCCCCGGGGCAGCAGGGGCCGGCCAGGCTAAGCTCCACGAGGGGTGGAGTGGCATGCGAGCCGACTCCCACACTGGGGGCTCTGCGCTGGGGAGGGAAGGCGGGGAAGAGAAGCAGACCATTCCACCAGGCTGGCGGGTAAATATTTAGAGGGCTGTTTCAACTTGTATAAAAACTCAGCGCGTCTGCTAGGCAGTGTTTGCAGAGGCTGGAACGGGAGAGCTGGACCTCGGCCAGCTGAGAAGCCTGTTTAAACCCTCTAACTCACAGCTCCCCCAGCCCACGCCACACCGGCCTTCTGGCTTGCAGAGACACACACAGGGCACTCAGCCCACTGGCACACACAGCCCGGCACCTGGCATACAGGGACATAACTGGGCACACACATAGCTTAGTGGTTCCCACACAGATGCACACGTGAACATACACCCACAGCATCCCACAGACGAACCACAGACTTACACCCAGACAAATGCAGATAGCACCCTGCATGCCAGCTCACACACACACATACACACACACACAAACCACGTGGTAACACATACACAACCAAACCACATAGTTCACATATCATTGCACTGCCTTCACCCACACAGCTCACAGAACAACACACGCACACACATTTGGTTCACACTGTATCACACTAACAAATGCACATATGACATGCTTAAGCATACAGAGACTAATGATTGTGGATTAAACAATATCACAGGTGGACTGACACATACACAGAAGGTATACATGAGTTCACAAAGGGATCAAAGTACACTTTAATTATCTTTCCATGCGCACACACATACATGCACATACATGGGCATTTAACACTCATGGACTCATATAGCTCGTTCAAACGCATAAACTCACAAACACAGCTTGTCATCACTCATAAACACACAAGTCCCCAGATGCATGCTGCAGCACCACACACCATCTTGAACATGCAACTGGCCACCACCTGGGAGACTTTATACTATAAAGTTTATAGGGTAGCAGTCGTGACTCACTCTGGAGTCAGAGGGCCTGGGCTCAAATCCCAATTCTTTACAAGCTCATTCTTACAGTGGAGTTGTAAGAATATATGGGATGATGCACTTAGAATGCTTCATAGGTATTATCTCATTTAATCCCTATGACAAACATATGAGCTAGGTACTGCTATCATTTCTTTACATTTGAGGAAACTACAGCACAAAACTATTAAGTAACTTGTCCCAAGTGACAGAGCTAGTGAGGGAAAGACCGGGATAAAACTGAGGCATCAGCTCCAGAGGCACCACAGAGGGATGCAGGCCCTGCCTGCCACTTTGGCCCACTTACCCCAACCACCCTTCGCACAATCTCCAGGACCCTGGAGTGACAGCGGGGTTTCTCCCTGGGACTCCCACCCACCCACCTGCCGGGGCCTTTCTCACTTCCTGTCAAGGCGTCCTCTCTGGTCCACGTTCTCTTCCAGGAATCCAGGCCTTACCCTTGGTCCAAGGTGCAGGAAGGCCAGGGAGATTAGATTCCAATCCCAGCCCTGGACTCTAGTGGCCACACCACTCGGGCCAAGTTCCTTAACACTTCTGGCTCCCAGTTTTCCCACCTGTGAAACAGGAATGACTGTGTCTCCCTCAGAGGGCTGTTTTGAGGATCAGATGTCTCCACGAGCACGAAAGGTCTTTGTAAACTATGAAAACGAGATCTGCAGATATTGATGTCAGCGGCATCAGGGAGCTGAGAGGTTCACGGGAAACCTTGGCTCTGAGACTGTGTGCTCAGGGCAGCATCAGGATCTCAATCTGGTTTTGTAGGGAATGTCCCTGTAACCCAGGGCCCTTCTGAAGGCAGTGCTCAGTGTTCAGGCAGAGGTGGTCCCGGGGCCAGAGGGGGCAGAGCCTTGGAAGTAAACTGGCCTACACGCCTTTTGTAGTGATGGCGAAGAGGACAGGCTAAGTTAGACTGCGGTGACAAATACCCTCCTGCCCCCAAGCCTCCGTGAGTCAAAGCCTCATTATTTCCTGTTCACACTAAATATTAAATGTCCACCACCGGCCAGCAGGGGCTCTGTCACGGCCAGCCATTGGCCTCAGGCTGATGGAGCAGCTAACAACTTGTGTGTGGCCAGCCACTCTCCCAGGAGGAAAAGAGAGCTCTGCAGGGGCTCGTTCCACAGTTCGGTGGTTGACTTCAGAGCTATCACAGGCCCTACTCAAGGGGGCCAGGCAGGGCAGTCCTCCCACGTGCCCTGCAGAGGGTGGGGCTCGCTGGAAATAACCAGGTAGCAGCACAAATGGTGAGCACGGGAAGGAAGAAGCACCGCCATGGCCTGACACCGGCAGGCACCACACCATGTCTCCAGGCCTCCCGGGGCAGGTCCAGCCTGCTGTGGCAACCGTGCCTGGTCCTGTGAAACATTCCCACCCGGTGTGACTTCACAGGAAGGACATGGGCCACGGGGTCCCAGAGGCCTGGAATGGTATGCTGGCCCTGCAACTTGATGTGTGCCTAAGGGGCAGTCACATCCCCTCTGAGCCTTAGTTTCCACATCTGTAAAACAGGGATAATCTCCTACAAGAGAGGACATTGAGGATTATACGAGAGCACACCCATGCCATACCTGCCACCACGCCTGGCACTCCAGAGACGGGGGCCATTATTCCCCAAGGGCTAAGACAGTGCAGAGGCCCATCCTCCCACCTGGCCCTGACTCCCGAGCCTGGCCTTGTCCACTCCTCATCTATCCTAGCTTGTCTGCCTCCACTGTCATCAGGCTTCCATAGTCCTGTGAGGCCTTGTGGTGAGGCTAACCCTTCTGGAGCCTTGGGTCACCTGCCCTTGGGTGAGCTGAAACCCAGGGAGGCCTGTGGCTGCCCCTTTAGCAGATGCTGAAGGGACAGATGTGGCAGTGGAGCAGGCCCAGCCACCTCCACGTCCAGTGCAGCTGGATGTCCAGGGGCCTTGGCGGAAGCACTTGGACTTTATTCTGATGGCAGTGGGAAGCCAGAGATGGGCTCTGAAGAGGGATGTGATAAAGCTGGATTTGGGTATTAAACAAACAGTTGGAAAATGCAAGTGATCGCACCACGGCATGCTTGGCAGTGTAGGCCCTGCTGGCAATATTCAGGGGTGGGGTGGCAGCCCTGGCCCTTCTGCCCATCTAGCAGCGGTTCTGGGACATACAGTGCACGGACGGGACTAAGAGCTAAAGATGTCCATTTCCCAGGTTCACGGGAAGCATTCCAACATCTTCGTGAAGATAAGGAGCACGAGTCCTGCCCAAGGTCACATGCGAGTTGATGCCCAAGCAGAGGCCAGCGCCCAACCTCTAGTACAGTGTTGCAGAGCAGCTGTGACTTAGAGCTGACAAAGGGGCCCTCGCAGGAGGGAAGACACCATTTCTAACTCTCTGCAAGGGGTAGGGAACCCCGACCTGACCCCATAGCAGAGCCCTTATGGACACAGCCTACACCTGTAACCCCACTCCCACCACATCCCATTTTCTGGACCTCCTGACTATGTCAGGGCCAAGGGCAGCCAAATCTGCTCCCTCGCTGCTGTGAGGTCAAAGCTGTAAGGAGGTAAACATCCGTGAGACGAGTTCCTGACATCCTTCCTGGTGTCTGACCCAGGGCATCCTGAAACCCGCAACTCAGACAGACAGAAGCACACATGTGGCACATACAGACACACAATCACACGGGAGCTGCGGGCAGAGCTGAACCTTGAGGCTGCACTGACTATCCCTTTCATAACCAGTTCTCACTCTAGAAATCAGGGCAGGCCACACAGAGCAGCAACTCCTTGGTCCTGCTCAAAGGCCTCCTTCTCCTCCCTGGGCTTTTGGCTTCTTAAATCTCCTCTCTGACATTCCCCCTGTCCCTTTGATGCTTTCTGTCTCTGTCTCTATTTCTCCCTGTATCTTACTGGATCTTAACAAGCCTTTCTGGCTTGGTCTCCTTAGGGCTTTCTGGATCTGAGTCTTTGTCTCCATTTCTCTATCTCTGACTTTCTGTCTCTTTCTATCTCTTTCTCCCTTTCTCTGACTTTTTCTCTAGCACCATCACAGACTGGCAGGTTAGAAAGGGCTCTTATTACTCATCGGGCCCAAACCTGTACCTGTAAAAATGGAAACAATAAAGCCCAACAAGAGGAAGGGGTATGCCCGTGGGCATCCATCTAGTCTTCTACTACTACAGATAAAGCCTGTCTTGTTTTATCAAAGCTGGAGTCTTCCTTGTCAGTTCATGCTGAGGGCAAGGAGAAGGAGGAGGGCAATGATGATTCCATAGCAGCAAGGGGCAGTAGGAAGAGCTGTGGACCAGCACACGAGCATTCGGTGCTGGTAATAGCTTGTCCATGAACATGCTGCTTAACCTAGGGCATGTCACTTACCATCTCTGAGCCTCAGTTTCCTCTTCTGCAAAAGGGAGAAAATCAGAACATCCCTCCCTGCCTCTGATTAATTTCTCATTAGAGGAAGAATGTGGAAATGCTTTGCAATACTTTGTAAAGCATCAGGAGGGAATGGAGGATACACAATGACTTTTGAGTGGTGATGATGATGACCTTGATGATGACAATGGTGGTGTGGTGGTGGTAGTGATGATGATGGTGGTGGTGGTAATGATGATGGGGATGAGAGAGGTGATGATGGGGATGAGAGTGGCACTGATGGTGATGATGGTGATGGTGGTGATGATGGTGATGGTGGTATTGATGGTGGACAATGGTGCTGATGATGGTGATGGTGGTGGTGGTGGTGAGAGTGATCCTGTTGACAATAACAACACAATGCCCTGGATCCAGCTCTCTGAGACTGAGACATAAATTAGTGGGTTTGCTTTGGAGACAGAAGGCCCCTCCACCTCACATTAGGAACTTCTCCCCACCTTCTTCCAGCCCAGACCTCCTCCCCCAACCTTCCCCTGAAGTCATCCCAAACCTCAGCTCCAGGTTCCAGGCCCCTTGGCCTTCCTGCGCCCTACAGCCCCTTTCCTGCAGGTGCCACTCCATCCTGAGCCCGTGTGTGTCATCTTCCTCCCTGCAGCCTCATTCCTCTCCCCCAGCCACCTCCCCAGCCTGGGTGAGCACACTCAGCATAGCTATTTATATCCAGGGACACCTCACATTTCTCCTGCCTTGGCCTCCTTCCATTCAGCGCCACCCCACATCCATTTTCTAAGATGGGAGGCAGGATAGACAGGGCTCTACCTTCTGCCCACACCCAGCTCCTCCTCCACTCCTGGGACAGGACTACTGTGGGATAGAAGAGGGCTGCTCACTGGGTGGTACCAAGGCCACTCTCTGCCTCAGTTTCCCCCACAGTGGAGTGACCTCTTGGTCTCTGGAGGCTATGAGAAGATTTCTTGCCTGCTGTAGATCAGGGTCAGTAGCTTATAACTCTGCTGCCACTCTGCCAGCCCTCAGCAGGCCAAAGCCAGAGGACAGTGGCTTAGGGAGAGTGAAGTGAGGCTGTAGGGGGGCAAATGTCCTCTCTGTCAAGGGACAGCCACGGGAGGATAGCAGGACTGGTCAGGGGATGAAGAGCAGGTAGGAAACAGAGCTGTCAGCCAGAACTGATGGCTGAGGTCTGGAGCTCCTGTGTCCTCACGCCAGCAATGCCTCCCTGCAGGTCCCTTTCTCTCCTTGTGCCTCAGTTTCCCCTTTGTAGGAGGCATAGCCACTGATCAATGCAGATGTCCATTGCGTGTCCTCACTGCAGACACTGCCCTGGCCTGCCCAGGGTCACTCGTGGACTCCCCCACGCACACCCTCGGCCATGGCTGCGCCTTTGACAAGCACCGCTAGGGAATCATTCACTCCCAGCGGAGCCGGGCCCCGGTCCCTGGCATCCCAATCAAACACTTCACTCTGACCTTGGTTGCATCATCTCGGCTTGGAATAACGTCATCTATCTTCCCCGGACGGACGGAGCCTACAGGCCAGGCAGAGGGGACCAGGCAGCCACCCATCTCCACACGGGCCTCATCACCACAGGACACATTTCAATCAAGAGGAACTGCAACAGTCTCAGGAAGAAAAGCTGCCAGCCTTCCCAGGGACAGGCATCCATCTCCGGCAGAAGAGAAAAACAGCCCTCATCCCTGTTTATCCCACTACCCTTCCTACTAGTCGGTTGTTACCTGTCAGCCAGGAAACCTGGGGCTCCAGAGAAGTGGCAAGAAGGGCTAAAGGGAACCACGGGCAGAGGCTGATGGTACTTGGTTTGAGGTGGGTGACAGCCCCTGCCAGGGCCAGGGCCCTGCCTGATGGGGCAACCACAATCAGAGGGGAGAGAGGGCCTCTGCCCTGAGCCTTCTCCCAGACCTGGCTTTGGGGAAGTCTAAGAATGAGTGGGGAGTCCTGCCCTTCAGAAGCCCCCTTTTGGTGGGGCACACAACCCTGCCTTGTGGTCTGAGAAACTGACCCCCTGCCTAGGAGAACCCCTATCTGAAAGGGAGAGGCAACCCCTCCCTGATGGTGGAGACAAAGCACCTACCTTTGGGGAACTCCATGTGAAGGGGAAGCATCTTGAACACTCCCTGTCCCCTCATTCTCCACCATGTGGGCCTGGAGAAGGCAAGGCCCTCCATACAGGGCAGGGTGTGATCTTCAGCATCAGGCAAACCTGACCTGAGTTCAAGTTCCAACTCTATGATCTCCTGTCTGTGTCCTTGAACCAGTGACTCAGCCTCTCTGAGCCTCCTTCTTCACCAGGAAAATGGGACGTGCCTTGAGAAGAAAG
This sequence comes from Cabassous unicinctus, assembly GCA_029593785.1. Lineage (NCBI taxonomy): Eukaryota > Metazoa > Chordata > Mammalia > Cingulata > Chlamyphoridae > Cabassous > Cabassous unicinctus. The sequence continues at coordinate 226 of JAQZBX010100985.1, read as the reverse complement.
TAAGGCCATGTATGTAAAGAATCCAGCAGAGCATCTGGCACATGTAGACCTTTAGGGAAGTGCAGCTGGCTCTGGGTCACGGAGCTCACAGAACAGGGCAGAGAGGTGGACTAGGCCAGTTCAGGGATTCTGGTCCTCAGAGGGGAGAGACAGCAGCCCTGGTCCCAGTGGGTAATAATCAAGGTAGCAGCAGGAACCAGGAGTGGGGCCCCACCTGCCGTAGACC
>JAQZBX010100984.1:0-11304 GCA_029593785.1 Cabassous unicinctus | reverse complement strand
GAGAGACGGGGGAGAGAGGGGCCTATGTCACCATTACACCCTGCCATATGCCCGATTGCCCACAGCTGAGCTCAGGGAGAAAGTGAGCATGGAGAAGACACAGTCAAGCCACCATTGTACCTTGCCTTCTACGTGTATTACCTATGTGCCTGTGCTGTTAAAGTTGCCACCAGGCAGGGCCAGTCAACATTACTGTTAAGAGCTCTCTGGAACCCCTGTAGGAATGGACAGACTCTCTGGGAGGAGGAAGGTGCAGACGCCTGGGGTCACCCCTGACTTGGGGAGCCGACCCAGAAAGCTAAGGTAAAAATGATCATTAAAAAGCGTATCTACTGCTGTCTGTCAAGGAGGAAGTTAAAAGAACCCCCCCTCCCCCCATCCCAATAGACTGCGGGACTAACGACCAACAAAGTCCACAGGACACAAAAAAGCGAATTACAACAGACCCCTTCCCTACATGCACCCGGATCAAACTACAGAGCTCCTGAAGGGGTGCCCTACACCCCATGTAATACTGGGTGCTTCCAGCTGGGTCCGCACAGCACGCCCAAGCCCCACGGGCTCACCTTCAGGTCCTGACGCCGAGTCCTGGGAGCGGGGGAAGGATGAGCTGAGGGCGCCAGGTATGAGGGAAAGCAGCAGCCAGCTCAGATGAGGAAGAGAATGTCGCGGATATCACGGAAACACAAAAATAAATTCTGTCCCCGACAGGGATAATGATTCTCTGCCTGCTCAGAGACCTGCTGCAGGGACCAAATAAAAAAGGCCCAGCCGGCTGTACCACGTGATCCTGAGGAAGCCTCTGCTACTCACAGGTGAAAAGAGGCAGCAGATGGCAGGTATCTGGAGAGAGGATGAGATCATTTCAATACTTAAAGGCCCCTTTCAAGTTTACCCAAAAATAAAGCAGGGTGGGGCCCTAGAGGCATGGAGAGCAGATTGTTACAATGGGTATTTATGGCCTGGGCATGGCCTCTCCCTACAGGAGCTCACTTACCTCAGAGCTGCTTGTGGCTACTGCAGGACTGAGGAAGGGCAGGAGTGTCTTCCACACTGAGTTATACTCCAGTGGGTCTACCCAGAAGCCATCCCCACCGGGCTGTACACCACTGGACAAGTCCCAAACAAGCCACCCCAGCCCCAGTGCCTTAATTATTTTTGAGGGGAGCCCTCACCAGATGAGGAGCCCTGTTGGCAACAGCCCTTAATGTAAATCTTGCCTTACAGACACTCACCACCTACAAAATATAAAAACACAAACACTCACTAAGTGTTCAAGGCAACAGCCTGCCCTCCCTACCCAGAACAACTTCTTTCACAGGGAAATACATTCCCCGTGGTCCCCCAGCTGAGCTGCCCACAGCTGAATCAGGGCACCTGTATTGGCAGCTGTGCCAAGGGGGGGACTTCTTAATTAGATCATCTCTGACAAATCATTTGAGTTCTTGAGGCTTTCCCTGATGCTGACATACCACATCAGTGCACACACCAGGACAAACAAACTCTAGATCTTCAGCAATGGCTGGCCTCCTGTAGCCATAGGAGTCCAGCATTGTTTTAGTTTACTAAATGCTGCTGGGAGCAATATATCAGAGATGGGTTGGTTTTTACAATGGGAATTCATTAGGTTGAAAGTTTACAGTTCTGAGGTCATGAAAGTGTCCAAATCAAGGCATCATCAGAGATGCTTTCTCACAGAGCTGCAGCTGGAGGTGGCGAGGCACATGGCAGGGCACAATGGCAGCATCTGCTGGTCTCCCCCTCCTCCTCCAGGCTCACTCTCTGTCCCCACTGCAGCTGTGGGTGATGCACTTGTTTCTCTCTTTCCCTCCCAGCCACCTTGCTTTATTGACCACTGACCTCGTGACCCAGCAGAGATCTGAAATCACCCCTCACAAAGTACAGGTGATCTTCACCTCCATAAAATTTCTAAGCTACAATTAAACTTGAGAAAAAAAAAAAAAGAAACCCAAGAGACCCCATGGCCATTCTGCCTCAAACTTCTCACTCTCAGGGTTTCCACCTTGGCCAAGGAGGCCCAGCACATTGTGGGTTTTGGGGCTTTGGGTAAGAGAGTCCAGAAGAGCAATGTTGCCCCTTGACTCAATGTACATCACAGATGAGTCTTAGACACTGACTTGTATTTAAACAGGTTAATTTAAACAGCACTCTAACAGAAATAACTATAAAACATGTTGGTGTCATAGATACTTTTTAGTCAACAGGCCATGCAGCCAATTGACTGAGAAGGATTTTGTCTCTCTAAATACATGTAGACTAAATATAGGACTAAGAGAGGGGAGAGGCTCCCCCAAATTCTGAATGTTGTCTCCAGAGTCCCTCCCACTCAATCAGGTGCACAACCCCTGACTATAAAGTGCCCACAACACCAACATGCTCCAGGTGTTCTCCTAAGAGTGCTGCTTAAATAAATTTGGTTTAGCATTAGATGGTTCCTAAGACTGAGCTTTGATGCTAATAAAACCAAGTGGGTAACTCGCCCCTAGGAACTTGACACCCAAATCTGCAAACACAAGAAAAGCAAATTCCCATATGAATAATTTCAATTTAAATGTATGGCTAAAGTAATGTGCCAAAGAGCATAAAAATATAATTTTAAAAACTTTAAATTAAAGCCAGATGTGCAAAGGAGCAGGGAAATACAACCCATATTATGTAAAATAGCAATTTGAAGAAAAATACCCAGAAATAGCATATAAGTGAAAGTTAGTAGACCAAGGGAATAAAGCACCTATTATTAACATATCTTGTTTAAGGAGGAAGAGGAAAGAGCACACAGAGTAGAGACATGAAAGACACAAAAAATTCAAATTAAGTTTTGAGATGAAAAATTCCACATGTGAAATATAAAATACAGTGAATGGGATTAATATCAAATCAGATGGCACAGAATATATTATTATTGAAATTAAATTGTTAGAAATACAAAGAGAAAGAGAAAAATAGCAAATAAAAGAACAAAGCATTACTGAGCTATGAGAAAATTTCAAGTGTCTAACCATGGGTATTTGGAATCCCAAAGAAGGAGTAATATTTGCCATTTTTTTCCAAAATTTGTTAAAATTACAAACCTACAGATTCAAGAATCTCAAATAACTCCATGCAGAAATAAGATGAGGGAAACTTGTTCAAAGCAAATGATTGTCAAATTGCTTTAAAACTAGTGAAAAAGAGAAAATGTTAAAATCAGCACAACATAGAAAACACTTGAAATGTAGAGAATGAAGGCAAGAATGGCAACAGATTCATCAAAACTATGTAAATCAGTGGACAGTGGAGTAACACCTTAAATTACTGAGATAAATTTAACTGTCAATGTAGATTTCTAAACCCAATGAAAATATCTTTCAGCAATTAAGAAGAAGTAAACATTTTTAGAAATACAAAATGTGAAAATTAGAGTAACTAGCTAATTTAGCATATGCAAAATAAACCACATTCAGAAGATTGCTATTCTTTAAATCCAGTGTCAACATGTTAAAAAAATCTGATGTGGAAAAGCCTGATTCCATGAAGTTTTACGGTTATGTTAAAACTGTTAATTTGAAAGAAGCATAAAAAATTGAGTAGACTAGAGCCCTCAAGAAGCATTGCAACTAGAGTACCAAAAGCAGGTGTAGCTTTTACATTATAAATCATGTTTTATTGGTAACATTTGTATTTGTCTAAGAATTTTTGTTCATCTATTTCTAAGCAAATTTATTTTGTAAATGTAAGCCATTGTTTTTGCTGAATAATGCTATAAAATAAAAGCAAATATATTCTCACAGATGCATATTAAATAGCCACAGTTAGAGAAACAGTCAAATAATTGTGAATAAAATTGGCATTTGGAGAAAAAGAGCTTACATAATGAATGAAATTATTACTTCATTAAAGAGAAATTTCATGTTTTTCAGGATCCACATCCCGCTTGACCAAGCATTTCCGATGATGTTACCAAGGCTTCATATCTCTCAATCATTTTCTTGGCTTTACTTCATCAATGCAGGTTCTAATCTAAATAGCTTTCCACTATGGTCACCAGATGACCACTGATAGGTCCAATGGCTGCCAACTTCTCTCAGGCATCATCACCAAATGCATCAGTTTGGTGGACCTTTTACTAAAACCAGAACGTTCCAGTTGTCACTAACATTCAAGACCACCCATGTGACTGTGACTGTTTTTCAAAATCAGTGGTTAAGTATGTGTTGTGAGCTTTTCAGTACAGATGTTATGAAGATGGTAAATAAGAGTTTTCATTATATACCATATTACTGTGAATTTCAAGGACAATCCATTTTGTACTTGAAACAGAATTGTGATTATTTTATTTCTTAGATAATATTTCCAATTAAAGCATCATCATGATTCTTAATGAAAATTTGTGCTTGCTTCTAAAAGAAGTTCTTAGGTTTATTGAATTAAACATTAACTAAACAGGAATTCTTAATATTATAACCACAATACTTTCACACTCACCAACAATAAGAAATAATGAGAGCAGATGTAAGTAATATAGTCACATATCATTTTGAAAGCATTTCAAAAATTTATAACAATTGTCATCAGGACCCCTATCCTGGCTGGCATCACTAGACTGCAGCACCTAAGGCTGCACACTGTGCTGAAAATCACACCCTTCGGCAGCCTCATGGGTCCTTGTCAACGATGGGTGCTGTCCCACTCTGCATGTGGCAGCTGCAGCTGGCATTAAGGTGTTGGGGCATCTTTTTGGTTTGGGTTTTGAAGGGGACAGTGAGTACCTTGTTGTCTCATTGTTCTTGCTGCCTTCCAAGCACTGTATATGCTGTTACACGAGATCCCACCAATCTTGACCTTCCAGGAGACCTTTTGTTGGGCTAAGTCTTCAGAGCAATAAGACTAGAACACATATGTACCTGGCCAAACTGGCCCAGATTCAGTACCTCAACCTCATCCTCATTTCCATTTGCCCACCAGCTCATACTCAAGGGTTGGAAAGCTGTGTCCCTCTCGTTATTCATGCAGGAGGAAGAACGAGAACTTTGGATAGAAGAACCTAAAAACGTTTACAGGAAGACAGCCTTGGTATTATGTCATATCAAAGACCCTACAATATTTCAATTCATTGGTTTTGGAATTAACTTGGTTAATAAACTGGTACTATTCCATAATCATCAATGTAATAGATTTCTGAGATTTCTAACTCCATGTTTTCCCTGAACGTTAAACCTAGAAATATTTCCCTTTTAAATTAATGTTACTTAATCTCCTTAAAACAAAATAATAATAACTGTAATTATGGTTATATGTAAAACATTTTATATGCTTTAATATATGTTAATATGTGGTTTTATGTAAATAAAACAAAGTTTTCAACGGGAGTGTATGTAGCTGAAGTGGTTGAGCACCTTCTTCCCATGTACAAGGTCCTATGTTCAATCCCTGGTACCTCCTGAAAACAAAACAAATGAAACAACCATCTCTTTCACTGGGGAGTGGATATAGCTCAAGTGGTTGAGCACTTGCTTCCCAGTGGGTCTTTATTGAGTATATATAATATAACAGGAAGATATGAAAGATTTATATGACAATATCCATGTCCTTAAAGAATACACTAATTTACAGATAGAATATTTCCAAACATTTAATAGTTGTAATTAAGCTTATCTATTCTAAATTATTTTGCATCTACTTTTCCTATTATAATTTATTAACTTCAAAAACACTAATTTTGAATTCAATTTTATTAATATTATAAAATGTGATTCTAATTTTAAAAATTAGTGATTAGATTTACAAGATCAATAAAGAATATAAACTCAACCTGTAAAATGAGCCTGATGACTTCACAGACTTGAGCCAGGCTATTTGCTGACTCACACTCCACCAGGGAGTGCTAGTGAATATGACATAGTACTCAGATGACAAGATGTGTGCTCTGTCTGCATTTTTAGTTAAATACCAAGAATTTAAGATTTTGATGATATAAGCCTTAGTTTATGTCTTTATGAAAATGTGAAAATTTAAAGTAAGTACTTTAGAGAAAAATTCAAATCAAACCATTTTAAGCTGTCACCCAAGCATTTTAATGATAATAGCTAAAAAAGGAGAGAGGTAGATAAATATTATGCATTCAGTTTCTGTTGGAGAGAGTTTCTTTAAAAAAATTATAAAGGTGGGTAAATATAGTACATGTAAAAATCTGATGCTTTGCTCTTATAATGATAATTGCAATCAGATTTAAGTTATGTTTGTAATTGGAATCATTATTTCCTAAGGCTTTTTTCACGCACCAATGTTTTCAAATATTTCAAAACTCATGATACTTCAGGTAAACATAAAAATTACATGCACAGTTAAGTACATCCACTGACACATATCTTGTGTGGGGCAACTTTCCCTAATCTCACTGTAAGTAGTGATGAACAGTTTATTTTCTGTATATAACACAAAACAAGAAGATGGAGAAAACAAATGTACATTTTGAAAAAAAAAATATCCCAATAGGACAAGGTTATTTTCATAATATTTTTGTTTGGTGTTGAAATGAGTAAGCAAACATTCTTCTTTACAATTATTTTTTTTTATTTTTAAAGAATCTTTAGATTACATAAATGTTACATAAAAATTATAAGAGATTCTCATATGACCCACTCCCTCTCCCTCCCACACTTTCCCTTATTAACAACATCCTTCATTAGTGTGGTACATTTGTTAAAATTGATGAACCCATATTGAAGCACTGCTACTAACCATGGACTAACCATGGACTACAGTTTACATTACAGTTTACTTCGTCCCACACAATTTTGGAAGTTATGCAAAATATAAAATGGCCTGTATCCGTCACTACAATGTCATGCAGGGCAAATCCAATGTCCCTAAAATGCCCCTATAATACACCTATTCTTACATCTCCCCTCCCAGAGAACCTCTGTTGGCCACTACTTTTACCTCAATGATAAGAGTTCTTCTGTTGCTAAAATAATAAGTCTATAGTAGAATAATAATAAGTCTACTTTAGTCCATGGTTCATTTCCCAGTCTTGAGGATTTGCGGAAGAGGAACCCTTATTACATGGCTGGGATAACAGAGAACTTTGATATTTCATGTGGTACTCTAGACTATAGCCAAGAACACTATTTTGTGATATTTCATCACAAGCTTTATGAATGCCAGAATATAGCTGGAGAAAGTGGAAAATATTGCATTATTAATAAAAGCTCTTCCAGAAATACATGGAGAAATTGGTGAAATTTCAATTCTATATATGACAAAACATTAGTTGAATATTGTAATAAAATACAGGCATTCACAAGAACTATCTAAATCTTCATCATTGGTGGGGTTTGAGGAAGGTGGGCAAAGCAGTGACCTTTACTTGTCCTCATATATCCTCAAAAATAAAGGAAAGAAATTAGTCCAGAAAGGGAGGCAATTCTTCACAGGTTTGAAGCTGGAATTCCAAAACAAGAACCGTTATTAAAAGAACCCTCGCAAAATCTAGAAATTATTACAAGTGTACATGTGCACAATGTTTGTCAACTCCTTCTGTGTTTTAATGAATTCTAAGTAATACAACACTTGAAAGAAGAAAGAGCCTTTTGTAGGTTTTTCAGAGAAAGCAAAGAAGAGATGAACTGATCAGACAGCATCCCAGTCTGCAACTTACCTTGGCTGGGAAAGACAGATATACAAAAAGAAAAAAGAAAAAAAAAAAAGGAAGGAAGCACTATCTTTAGACAGGATATGAGGAATACAGATCAGGATGCGGGCTCCTGGGAACTGAGGATGACTGTGGAGTTGAGGACGGGGCCTGCCTGGTTACACTGAAAAGTGAGAAAATACCTCCAGGAATATATTAAAAAGAAAGATGAAGAGATGCAAAAGAAGACTAGGATGAAGATGATGAGGAGCCACAGGAAAAGCTGCAAAGACACAGCCATGGAGCAGGCACTGAGGCAGCACCACTGGTTCTTTAACTGACTGAATCCAAATTTCCACTGCGTAGAAGGTCACCAGTCAGGTAGATTAAGGCAAACCTTGATTCAATTCAGCCTCATCTTCAGAGATCCTACTCACAGATGAGTCCACACCAAATAATAACATCCTCAAAGATCCTATTTACAAATTGGTTCACACCCACAGCAATGTTGGTTAAGACTGGAATATGTATTTTTAGATCAGGAGTCAATCCCCAACAGACTGGATTAAGGATAATTAGAGTAGTCATCTTATGCCTGTATTCTCCAAAGGAAAAAAAAAAAATCCAACATCCTATTCTAGAGAAGATGTCAAAATTTTGTTCAAAAAAAAAATGTTTCTTTCACATTATAATTGCTATCCCAGCTGTATTTGTGTTTTATCACTTAAAATCCATATGGAATAATAAATGTAAGCTAACAAAACCAAGCATTATTTAGTTGTTCTCTGAGCCTCCAGCTCTATGGGTTAAACATTTCCTTAACATCAAATAATCAAAATGATCATCCTACCTAGAGAAATCCTGTGATCTCCATAATCTTTCTTCCTCCTACAAGGAAGAGGGCAGGAGTAGTTGGGGGTTTCAACTTCCCATTATTTTACATTCTAAATTCTAAGTGGAGCTTTGTTTACTACTTAATATTTTATCTCCTGTAATTGCTATCTTTTCTACCTGATTTCCAAACATGTGATCAGAGCTTTTCTTCCTTCATTCTGTAAAAGAAAATGTTTGGTGTATATTCATTGTGTACTGCAAGTTTTATCAAAGCTTTTTGAACAGTGGAGGATAATGACAGCACACCACATCAGAGGATGGAAATTCAGTTTAAAATGTAGTTTCTGACCCCTCATTGACCACTCCCACTCAAGGACCTCTCATTACTGACCATCTGTCTCTTTGGGTCTGGCCTAATTTCATATCGTTGGTTGCAGTTTTCTCCCATCCCCATATTCTTTGAAGTACAAGCACAAGTAAACATTCTAAATTCTTTTAATATTACTTTGAAGAAAGTTTCCATTTGAGCAGATAATCTCTAAACTATAATGACCCTACAAATCTACTCATCCCCATGAAAGGAAACATCACAGTACTTTCACGAACAAAGTTAGCAAAACTCCTTAAAGAAATTCATGTATCTTACCAAACAAATCATAGTCAACTTACAAAATAGAAAATTTTTTCATATTTTATAACTACTTAAATAAAAATAATATAATAAAATTAGAAAAAAGGTATATGAGAAAGAGCAACAGATGAATTTAGGACCCTAGAGTTTACAATAGGATTTTCACTGAGAAGCTGTTTTAACATTAAAAAATCATTAACCCCCCTGGGTTTCACTTTCCTCTCCAAGCAATAAACAAAGATTAAGCATCTATTATGGACTTATATAAGTGTAAATAAATATTTTTTCAAAAGAAGCTTCGTACATAGTGCTTCATCTGCAAATGGGCATTGTTGAAAGTCTATATGGAATCTACTATTTCTGTGAAACACTGGCATTTGAAGGAGACATACTCCTGCTTAGTGAGGATGCAATTACAGGCGTGGAGGCTTATTGCTTGATTCATGCTTCCAATGGCACATTAAAACTTTCAGACAAGGGTTGTCACCCTCCAAAGACAAAATGTCACCAAGGAAACATTACTTCACTCAATCATTGGGGAATCATTCATCATGTTTCAGGGGGAAAATAGTTCTAACTTGCAGTGAAAAAACATATATAATAAATTGCTTCTTTAAAGATAGTTTCAAACAAGAAAAGAGATAAAAGGAGGAAAAAATGGGCAAAGGGTGAAGAAAAGAACAGGACATAATTTAACAATACTAGAAATAATATATTGAGAGAAGGCTCAAATTGGCTTCTTCATGGTAATGAAGAATTAGGATAAGAAAGCTGCCACCAAATTTATTGTAAATAAACACACTGAACCTCCTCAACCTCAAACGACCTTCAGAGGAGATCCTATTTATGACTGGAAATTTCTCCAACACAGGATTTTTCTCAGGGCAAGTTTAACATCTTTATTCCTCAAGCTGTAGATTAAGGGGTTCATCATGGGAACCACAATGGTATAAAAGACAGAAGAGATTTTTCCCTCATTCATAGACTTGGCAGAAGATGGTTGGAGATACATAAATGAACTTGATCCAAAGAATAGAGAAACAGCTATTATATGGGAACTGCAGGTGCTGAAAGCTTTGGACCTTCCCTCAGCAGAATTGATATGGAGGATGCTGCAGAGAATGAAACCATAAGAGGTAAAGATGGTGATACTGGGCACAAAGATATTGATGCTTCCTACGATGAACAATACCAGCTTATTGACATAGGTGTTTGTGCAGGAAAGCTGGAGCACAGGGAGGATGTCACAGAAATAATGGTTGATGGTGTTGGCATCACAGAAGGTCAGTCTCAGCATACATCCTGTGTGGGCCATAGCAACAGAAAATGCCATCAAGTATGAACCAAAAATAAGGGTGGAGCAGACTTTAGGGGACATGACAATGTTATACAAGAGTGGATTACAGATGGCCACATAGCGATCGTAGGCCATTGATGTCAGCACATAGCACTCTGAGATGATAAAAAAGCAGAAAAAGAAGAACTGGGTCATGCACCCCTGATAGGAGATAATATTCTTCTTTGATATGAAGTTGATCAGCATTTTGGGTGTATGAACAGAAGAATAACAGAGGTCAATGAAAGACAAGTTAAAGAGGAAAAAGTACATGGGACTGTGCAGGTGGGAACTCAGTCCAATTAGAGTTATCAAGCCCAAGTTTCCGAGTACCGTGAACATATACATTGTAAGAAATAGGAAGAAAAGTGGGAGTTGGAGACCTGGGTGTTCTGTTAATCCCACCAGTATGAATTCAGTCACAAAAGAGCCATTTCCAGGAGACATTTTTTCCCGGGGATCTGTGAGATAAGAAAAAAAGGTTACATCAGAGGGCAACCCAGATCCTCCCACAATATGTCTTCCCACAAGGATGGTGTATAAATTGGGACCGTATGAGACTAGCTCAACCTGGACAATAGAATCTGCCTTTACCATTGTCATGATACTGAGTCACAATTCCTTCTTCTGATTACAGTCTGAAGCCAAATATTGCCAAGAACGCCCCCATATTAGCCTACAGATTAAGGCCACTTCTGCCAGGCAAAAACATGACTGATGGAAAAACAAGGAAGAAGGGAGAAGAAGGACCAGTAAGAATCCTTCTCTCTCATCTCATCATCTCTTCATTCACCTGAGCCCTACCCTCGCCTGTGTACCTGAGGCACAGGCGATAGCAACCTGGATCTGTCCTCTGATGCAGTTTAGACC
>JAQZBX010100983.1:0-11301 GCA_029593785.1 Cabassous unicinctus | reverse complement strand
ATTCTCTCTCTCTCTCTCTCTCTCTCTCTCTCTCCTCCCCTCTTTCTCTGTCATTCTATCTCCATTACATTCTACTCTAATATTTCTAATAAGTTTTCATGCCTGTAAAGTTTTTTTTCCTGAACAGATATTTTATTCATAAAGATTCTAGCATATTGAAAGAAGTTAAAGTGGAATCATTTATGATTCTTAATTAAATAGCTACAGTATAATATAATTTTAACATAGTTATACTTCTTGTGACAAAAGACTTCAAAATTATTTTATTGATTTATATGTTTTTTCTTGCAACATTTCTGTGAAAAGGGCAGCTAGGCAAGCCAATTGATAAGCTATTTAAGGGAGTTTTTAAGCTATTACATTAGAATTGATTCATCAATATTAACAACACTTTCATAAATGCATTTAACCTTGTCTTGTTTTTTTAAGGCATGAGGGAGAGTCCCATGTGAAGAGTCCTCCTTGGAATTCATACACACATGTTGGTATGCACAGTGAAAATACCCAAAAGAGTTAAAACCAACCATTTGAGAGAACTTTTATTTTTTGTGTGGTATGCATGTATGTATGTATGCATCTATATGGATGCATGCGTGTATGTATGTACATATTGAAAGATGATTCTGTGACAATTCCATTTGTAATGGATAAAAAGATTTAAATGGCATAGTGACTTTTTCAAATTATGGAAAAAGCCTAAATATTTCTTTCATGACACTAAATGCCTGGTCTCCAGACCATACTTCCAGCTCAGTAATCTGACTCAGCAAGGCTGGCTGTAGGCTGATGAAGCTAGTTGGGAACAAACTCACTGTAGACTAGATTTTCTCATTTAAACATTCACACTAACATAGACATATACCTATATCTCTGGTACATATAGAAATAATATACATTTTAATATTATCAATATATATAATATTTAAAGATATAGAACATAGATTATTTATCATTCTACTCATTGATGATTCCTAAGATACAATGGCACATGATTTTAATTTTACAGTCTTATGATAATTTCTTTCTCCACTCCTCATTGTCCTTACCAACTTCATCCATTCCCCTTGGGTTGGGCCCATGGAAAATGCCATTTTCAGTCTACAGAATCCTGCCTATTCTGTGCTTCTTCCCCAGTTGCACCCTCCCCCAAATGTATCTTCTTCATTGTAGCTCCTGCTGTGACCAGCAGGTCTCTGTGTCCTGGGTCCTCCCAGATCCTCAGACATCAGTATCCCATTTCACAGCTCTGATCACCTTCTCCTTGGGCACCAAGTTACAAAGTGTCAGCACTACTTGGGGCCATGGGACATCAAGTATGTCACTGTCAGTGATAAGGATGATGGCAGCCATGATAAACAACTTTAAGATGCTTTTAGTTCTTGGCAGATATTTTGTTTAAAGGGATTTGTGAGGAAGGAAAAGCCAGTTATGGAGGTTTGGTATACCTTTTAAAGAAATAAACAACTGGTATTATTTTATTAATGGATTTAATAAACTCATAGAGGAATTCTAAGACAAATAGTCAAGGAAGTACCTCTAAATTGTTTTGATTTAACAATGGACTTCTCTACCTTTAAATTTTCCCAACTAATAACAAGGATATTACAACAACAATAAAACCCCTTACTCTGTTAATATTAATATTTGGTCAGCCATTTTCCTTAGAAGGAATTCAATAAGAAATCCACAGTTATAAAGATTTAGACATAGTTTTTAAACACATAACCCACTATGATTAAGATATTAAATTACTGTTGAAATGACCAAGCCCAAAGACTTTATAATGAATTTATTTCTTGGTATGGTTTTCATTTCACAAGATTGCTGTGAAAATTCCTCTTTATTTATTTTTTTATTTATTTTATTTCATTGAAAGGAATTGAAATTCCTTTCAATGAAATAAATTTCTGGTGTTATCTTACAAATGAAAATATAACAATAATAACTACAATCTCTTTCAAGTCCTGCCTGTCAGAAAATATTTTATTTTGTGAGACTTGTAGTAGAGGCAGCTGACATTAAGTCTTATTTGAGCTAATCCCTAGCCATATTTTAATTTAATAATGATAGTAAGATATAAAATCATAATAAAGCCCATTAGTTTCAAGTATAATCCATGATTTGGGCAAGGAAGGGAAGTACAATTAAATAAAGATTTCCATGAAATCTTCAATTAGTTATGATAGCTTTCGTGTTTTTATCCTCATAAATGATACTCCTGAGTCTTTAATTAGGACATTAATGTCTGAAAATATTAAAGCCCTAGCATGCCAAGGCAGCAGATGTGGCTCAAACCCTTGGGTGCATTTCTTCCACATGGGAGGTCCCAGATTCAGGTCCAGAAGCCTCCTAAAGGAAGATGAGTAGATATTACCTTCCACTGCAATAAGCTAGAAACCTGCCTCCTGCTTAAATGAGCTAGAAAGCCACCTCCCACTGCAATGAGCAAGACAACTCCCTACCATAATGGACTGAGGCTACAAGCCAGCAGATCCTGCATGCTGTGGGGAAGAGATGTAGCTCAGTCCATTGGACAACTTGCCAATCATTTGGGAGGTCTTCGATTTGGTTCCTGGTGCCTCCTGGAGAAGACAAGCAAACAATGAGCAGACAGATGAGTGAACCATCTAGGGTAGGGGGATAAATAAAGAAAAATAAAGTAAATAAAAGAAATTATTTTTAACAAACCTTGCATGCCTTAGCAGAAGTTTGATGTGGAAGATTACTTTGGAAGGAGGAACTCAGGCTGGAGTATGAATAGGTGAGAAATGTCTTTGAATAATTACATCACAAGAATACCACTGATAAACACAGGATGTGATGAGGGAAGAGAAGAGTAAAGTCTCATCTCAATCACATGAAAGCAGCAATAAATGTAATATCACTGAAGATTCTGGAGAAATTCCTGATGTTGTCTCTCTGGAACTTATTGTTCAAAACTCATTCACCTTCCACACCCCTGGTGGTGATTAAACAATATAGACTAGGTGTAATTGTCTCTGCAAAATGTGGTTTATTGAAGAGCAAGGAGTCCAAGTGGACTAAATAGCAGCCATGGTAATGTCCCTTGTTTGGGAGATGCACATCTCCTCTTCCCTTACATCACAGCAGAGGCTGTGGGTGAATGGTGGGAGGCAGGGGAACCCTGAAAAAATCAACTGTTTTATCATCTTCCCATCACATATGCACTATTGCCCATCATGAAAAGTGAATAATACTTAAAGAACAAAAATGTATTCAGAGAGGACACCCTGCATCTTTTGTGGTATAGTATATTTATCAGTGTGAATCTGAGATCATCTCTCTCATGTAGCCTTGTGACCTCAGATGACAATGGGGACCAGGTTTTTCTTCTCCTGGTATCCTTCAATACTTATCACTGTATTTACACATAGACAAAACATCCCAAATGACAAAAGAAGGCCTCAAAAAATTCTGAAATTTGCCACTATGACTTGGGTGAGATCTGGAGCTTTCTGAAGTTGAAATGTGTGAATTACACAAAAATTTGGTTCTGTGGTCAAACAGAAAATGATGAGCCTCATCTTATCCACTACTTAGTGAGCCCCCTTATTACAATACACATAGCCCCTTCACACGTTTATGAGCAAATTAGTGTTACCTACAGAAAAGGGAAGAAATTGACAAGATTCTAGTTTTTACTATGTGGCAGATGTTCTCTGGGTGATAAACTGTGGTCTCTATTTAGAAAACTAATATCAATTCTATATTAAAATTTTAAATTTTTCTCCTAGTCAATTAGTTCTTAACAACAAATTTCACAGCTGTTTTATTTTGTGTGTGGGAAAATTGATTCCCAGAGAAAAGTCACTGACAGCCAAAGAGATATTGTGAATTGTTTTAATGCAACATTTTGCATGGTCAGGTCACTGAATTTCTCCATGGATCATCTTCAACTTTTAATGCTGTGGAGATTATTAATGCAAGTTTATGGAATCACTATCAATTGATGTACTTGTGACCTGCATAATGCTGTAGATTTCTTTCTGCCTGGGTACTTCCTGATATATCTGCACCTAAAAGGCCTTCCCATGTCACCTGGGTCTGAGCCTGTGTGGCTCCATGTCACAAATCTCAAGACATGACTCCTATACACATCACTAAGTACTGATTAATCAGAAGAAGATCTTGATATTGAATATTCCTGCATGACCAAGTGAGGTCCAGGACAAAGCATTATACAGATCTATGCAAATTACCCCTTACAAAGAGCTGATTCTCAGCACTCCATTCTGAGCACTGTTTTCCAATCTCCTTATTGTGTTGTTACTAATTAAATCTTTGCTTATGACAAATATTCTTTCTTCTTGGCATAAAAGTATATCACTTTATGGATTTTCATCTGATGTAAAATCATTTAAGTGATGTCTTCGGATTGGCTTGGTAAGGAGAATGCAGCAACTGGGAAAGCAACCCCTAGAATATCCATCCAAGATAAATTGGAAGATACTAACATGATTCCATCTTGCCTTTAAAATACAAAACAAACATTTTCTATGTTAATCAGTATTTTGGATAAATTAAGCTCAATACAAAATATGCAATCTGAGTTTCAGCATATATGGGCATTCTCTTTCTTTACCATTTTTAGTTCATCAGTGGACAGGGAGATACTTGTGAATAATTAAGGAAAAAATGGCAGAATTAGAGAATAAGGAGAAATTTTATATTTGATGGCTAATTGTGTAGATTATCCATTTCACATAACCTCTAATTTTTAGAATATTTAAATATTTTCATGTTTTTGAAAGGCAAGATATGTGTCTTGAGAGAATACAGCATAGTAATATTGATTAGTGAGATTTTTTTCAGTGCTTTATAAAGTTGGATGGGGACCATGATTTCTACATTTTTAGGATTTATCCCCTAAAATTCCATTTCATTATAATGGGAAAAGAATTTATATGTGTATGTTGAGAATCCTGGAGAAATTTCATGCAGTTATCAAATTGATGTTAACAGGTTTGGGGTGGGTAGATTTCATGTCCCTCCTGCTGGGCTGCCCAGAGGAGAGGACAGCATCAGGCTGGTGTGTTCTGCTGAAATGCAGGCTTGAGTGTGCACAGGAGGAGGCAGTGGAAAGACCCAGGTTGGAGTCATTGAGCTTTGCAAATCTGTCAAGGACATGAAGGAATATCTCAGGAAAAGTTCCAATCTGAAAGAGCATGGACTGAAATGGGCAGGGAAACAACTTCCCAGTATAGAAACAATTAGTAAAATTTGAAGAGGATCCATGGGTTGGATCACAATATAGAAACTATGTTTTATTTCCTGATTTGCCTCTCTTTGGTTACCTAGGGTAGTATTCCTGTTTTGAGGAAACATACACTGCAGTATTTTGTGTTAAGGGGCAAGTGTAGTGAAACTATAACCATTGGGGAATCTAAGTGAGGGGATCAGGAGTTCTTTATACTGTTATTGTAATTTTTATATAAGACCTGCAACTTCTATAATTTCTTCAAAATACAATATCATTTTAAAATTACTGTGTCAATACCATGCAAGTAAGGAGGAACAAGGTTAAAAACTATTATAGAGACTAAGCTCTAGATAAATCCATGTCAGCCAAAGTTATGAAACTACTACTCTCTTAAGAGCTTGAATTTAATAAAGGAGGCAATGTGTGAATATTTTACCAATGACCACTATGCCTTTGGTATTATGGATGATTTGGGGATTCTGTGGAAACAACACTATATTTGTATTCCATTTTTGCACTTAAGCTCTTTTTTCTACTAGGCACACTGAAGACTGACTGCCTCTAACTTGAGGCCAAATACTTTACAGAAAGTAATTTACTGTGCTACTTTTCCTCCAATCCAGCTGCATGACCCTCTATATTCTCTACTTCATTTCTCTCTCCAATACTTCCAAAGATTGCTCAGGTCTACCTTCTGTTTTTTTGTCTTTGGCCACATGGGTTTGAGTCTATTCTGTGTATGTGCAATTCAGGGTTCAGGCAAGGAGATGCTTTAACAAAGTTTTTTGACCACTCAATGACTCTTCTCCCTCCAGGTTCCTACAAGAGGTTTTAGCATTTATGCAGGCAGAAGGATTGACTAATCATGACTGCCATTTACCAGCTCACAGTGTGCTTGAGGGTTACCAGAGCCTGGCATTTCCCACTATGTGTCAAAGAAACAACCTGGTGTGTTGCCCCATGCAGGGAACTTGCTTGGATAGGGGTTTCTTTGTATCTTTGTGGTGGTGGTGTTTCAGAGGCCCATGGTGGAGTTAGGAAAGACCAATGGCTGTGGGGCATATGAGCTGAGTGAGGCAGGAGCAGAAAGGTGAGAGGGCTTGGGAGGACAATGCAATTAATAGGGGAGATGGGGAATTGACTGAGGTGATGTGAATGAGGGCCTATAAGAAGGGTTAAGGCCATAGAAGAGGGAACAATCTGCAGGAGGTGAACTGGGGAAAGGGGGAAATGAGGGAAACTGGTGGCTGATGGGACAAATCAAGCTTCCTGGGATGAACTGAGACAAGTGTTGGGGAGAAGGTGCCAGGAAACAGCAGACTGAGCTGGCAGTGTGGGGCCTTATGAAGGTATTATGACTTGGACAAGCTCAGTACACAAGAAATAAGGCCAGGTTCATTCATGCCAAGAGACCAAGAGAGGAGAGGAAAACATCCTGGGCCAGAGAAGACAAAGCAACTAAATATAACTATGATATTCCAAAGTTATAGAAAACATGTTCTCTTTGAATTTATGAAGAGATATTTAGGCATATTGCATATAAATAATCAAGTAATGTTTCTACTAATATTCTTTAATATTCATCTTCCCATTGGATAAGGGTTGATATTCATTTTTAGCAAATCTATGCAAAAGTATTGCCAAATGAGACTTATTTTAAAAATATATATGATTTTAAAAATGACATTATGCTTCCCAACAATAAAGTAAAAATTTAGTAAGCTATTTTTCATTAATATTGCATATGAAGTGATACATTATCAACTTTAGTGGTTAAGTAGATCTAAGAGTTTATACAAATATTTTAGCCATTAAAGCTTACCAGAAGGCATTAAGTTTATCATTCTTTCAAAATGATTCAGATCAGTGAATCTACATATTTTCACTTCAATATGACTAGAATTCAAAGAATATTCAGTTCTAAAACTAATTGTATACAGGCATGAGGATTTCCATTTGGTGAATAGTAGACTTGCCCCCCAAATGTGTCTATGCCCTAATCCTTA
Source organism: Cabassous unicinctus (assembly GCA_029593785.1). NCBI lineage: Eukaryota > Metazoa > Chordata > Mammalia > Cingulata > Chlamyphoridae > Cabassous > Cabassous unicinctus. The sequence continues at coordinate 4,074 of JAQZBX010100983.1, read as the reverse complement.
GCCCCTGTGACTACATTACCTAAAATAGCAAAAAGAAGTTTTCAGATGTAATTAAAGGTACAGACTGTGAGATGAGATTTAGCTGGGTAACCTAAATTTTCTCTGTGGGCTGAATCAAGTCACATGGGTTCTTAAAGTTTAGAACTTTTTCTGGCTGAGAAATGAGATGAGAAGGAGGAGAGATTTGAAGAGTGAGATGGGCTTGACACAGTTGCTGTCTTTGAAGAAGGCAGAAGGCTCCATAAGCCAGGGAAAATCGGTGACATTTAGAAGCTGGGGATGGCCCTCAGCTGACATCCAGCAAAGAAACAGGTGCCCCAGTCCAGGAATCACAAGGAACAGAATTCTGCCATCAACCTGAATGAGATTTAACCACAGTTAGATTACATGGTCTTTCACTTATAACAAAATTTCTTCTAGTGGCTAAATAAGAATTAATTTGGACTTAAGTTGGAGGTTATAGGACTAAATATCAGCCTGAAGAAATAGTTGAAACTTATATCTCTTTAAGAGAACTTGCCTCTCACACATTCTCATTCTGTATCTCTTATCTAAACAAAAACCATCAGTTAACAGAAAGAGAATGAACTTGTTACAGGTTCAGATTATATGGAAAGAAAAAAAATAATATGAGAAAGGTCATTTGGAGTGAAGCCTGTCACTCTTCCCTGTGACCCACAAATAAACCTGGTGCTTGAGAGTAGATGTGGTAGCCTGGTAAATATGGCTTCACTTCTTTCTCAGGAGGTCCTGGAGATAAAAGACATCCCCTAGCAGATGGTGGCCTGCTGGAACTTTCCTTTCCCTTTCATTCCAGCATTGTATAAACATTCACTGGGGTCTGCTTCGACATAGCAAATGACCCAACCCTTTGGTTACATCTGTTTCTGATGGGGAGGGAGCTGGGTCCCTCACCTAAAGTACATGAGAGTGGTAAAAGTGAACCATCTCCCTCCATTGGCTGTAAATCTGACTTTGCTTTGTCTCTTCTCTTTTTGTGTAACTGCTATATTCAGTGCCTGTGTAAGTCATATATTTTCTTGGTGTCACCTGCATGGACTTTCTGCTATCCTCCATTTCCTGAGACTCCTTCCTTGTAGGTGGTAATAGGTGTCTTGACCCAAAAGTTTGTATGCCACCAAAGCTCTCCATGGCATTGTGGAGGCATAAGGATTCATTAGTTCAGTCATTACCGTCAGAGACCAGCTCCCTGAGGGGTAATAAGCTGACTGAGGTGCTGGCTTCCCTCTAGCTTCATAAGCACAAGTGAGATGTGAGCAATCTCCATGTGAACAATGACAAAATATTTTGGTGGATGGGGCAAAGAAGCCAGAGGTGGGTCCTAGGAAGAGTAAGGAAATTATACCCTGGTTGCTGGCCACCTGCACATTCATATGCCATCTGCTGACCCCTGTGTTGTCTCAAGGGTTTCATATGACTCCCAAGGGGAGCTTGGGACACTATGAAGGAGCTCTACTGACTCAGGGCTGTTTTCAGGAACAAAATTAGACTTATTCAATACAGAACCACCCCAGCTTTGATTAAAATGAAGCTCTTAAAATGAGATATTTTCCTGAAAGTGAAATAAATTAGTTAAAAGGCAGATATAGGCAAAAGACAGGAGAGTTGCATGTGGCTTGGTTAGGGTATCTGCAATGAAAGTGTACTACTGACTGTTGGGGAAGTAAACCTTCTGTAACAATGTATTTTGCCTCCATGAAGAACAACCAGTGGGACAGAGTTAGACAATCTCATCTCTTATTCTCTTTTAGTCTGGGAGACTAGGAGCATGAGAGTGATAATCCCAACTGGGGGGATGCCCTCAAATGTAAAATCCCCTGGAAGATTCTTCATGAAGACATAGTTGCCCTTCAGGTTAAGATGAGACATATGGCTGCATCATCCCACTCCTGGTCAGGATGTGGAAGAGATGATCCTGCCTTGGATGGCATTAGAGATAATTATGAAACTAGGGTTTGTCCAGGGGAAACTCCTGTATCCTTTCTACTGTTCTCAGGGACCATAGAGATTGAAGTGGTAGAAAAGACCCACAACAATTTGTTTTACTTTGGGGTGCAATCAGCAGCACAGCATAAGCCTTTTTGACTGAGGTGGCCAAAAGTTAAGAAGCCCAGCAATGGGAAGCTGTGCCAGAAGGGCCATAAAGGGAACCCAAAGAACAATTGAGGAAAGACAAAAGAAGGTGCAGGGCCAGCGCACCCTCAAGGCAATGTGTTTTTTGTTACCAAAGCAGGAGACAGACACAGCAGAAATGGATGGGATCGCTACAGAAAAACTGCCTATATTATGGGGCAGAATATTGTCCCTCTTTGTAAGAGATTAAGGTCTTCTTACAAACCATAAAAGAAAAAGAGGAAAAAGGATCATGGATCTGCAAGGGTTTGGAATACTGCAGAGCTGCCCAATGAGCCCCAGATGCAGCCCAAGAAAGAAAAATGTGTAGTTTGCTAAGATTTCCTTGTGCGTGGACCAGGAAAAGATGTTCAACAGCAATAGCTATTAGGAAATGCAGAGCCAAACTACATGGATATATCATTTCACATCTTATTTTATGGCCATTATTAAAAGTAAACAAAAAACTACAAGTGCTGGAGAGGATGTGGAGAAATAGGAACACTCTTATACAATTGAAGGAATGTAAAATGGTGAAGCTTCTTAGGGAGACAGTTTGGTGGTTCCTCTGGAAGCTCATTATAGATTGGCTGTATGATCCAGCAATACCACTTCTGGGATTACATTCATGAGATCTGAAGGCAGGGATGCAAACTTATATTTGCACACTGATGTCTGTAGTGGCATTATTCACAATTGCCGGAAGACTGAAACAGCCCAAGTGTCCATCACCAATGAATGGATAAACAATATGTGGCATATACACATGATAGAATACTATTCATCTCTAAGAAGAAATTAAATCAGGAAGCATATGACAACATGGATGGACTTTGAAGAACTTATGTTGAGTGAAATAAGCTAGACACAAAAGGACATCTACTGTATGGTCTCACTAACATGAAGTAAATATGATCATTAAATCCATTGTGTTAAATTCTAGAGTATATGTTACTAGGAGATAGAATAAGTGTTGAGACGGGGGAGCTGGTACTTAAGGTAGGTAGAATTTTTAATAAGGTTGATTGTAAATGTCTGGAAATAGAGTTGATGGTAACACATTATAGTGAGTAAAAGTAACACTGATGATTGATAAATGTGATTGAGCTGAAAGGGGTATTCTAGGGAGGTAAATGTCAATAGAAGAATGCTAGAGGTTAATTTAGGGTCTGAATAACAATGAACTTAGTGGTGGATGATGATAGTGGTCAGGACAAATACAAGGATCTTCTTCTATAAAGTAGAACAAATGTAAGTCTCTATCACAGGGTGTTAAGAATATGAGGATACATCGGAAAATATAACTAATGAAACTTATGGACTATCATTAGTAATGTGTAATATTTTTGCATCAATGATAAAGGAGGTCCTATATCAATGCTGTGGGACAAAAATATGAGGGTGGGTATGGGATTTTTCCTTTTAGAATAAAGAAAATGTTCTAAAATTGAGGTGATGACAGCATAACTCTATGATGAAACTGAGAGCCACTGAGTGTACACTTTGGATGGACAGTATAAGGCTTGGGGTTGCATAACACAATGAACCCTGTGGTAGATGATGGATTGTGGTTAACAGTGTAAATATGAGAAAATTTTCTTACAGTCTTAGCCATAAATTACTAATACATGGTATTAATAATAGGATGGTTTATGGGGAAATACACCAAATATAAACTATGATCTGTATTTAGCAGTAATATTCTGATGATGTTTTTTCATCATTTTAACAAGTGTTCTGCAAAAAGGCAAGATGTGGGTTATGGGGCGATGTATGGGAAGCCTGTATTTTATGCTTTTATGTATGATTCTTTCATAAAAAGAATGTATTTTATGCTTTTATGTATGATTCTTTCACGACTTCTTACGTAAAAATGAAAGTATACCAGATGAGTTTTAGGATTGGTACAGAAGTCTCCACCTCTCCAAAAAATTTGCCAAT
>JAQZBX010100982.1:0-11305 GCA_029593785.1 Cabassous unicinctus | reverse complement strand
TATATATATATATATTATATATATATATAAAGGAGTAGCAAAAATGGGGAGCAGCCATTACCCTTAGGGCTGAGATAGAGCATGGAGGAAGAGGCAAGAGGCCTCTCTTGCCAGGCCTATTGAAGAGAACTTGGCCGTGGCTCATTGGATGGCAGGGAAGTCACTAAGGTGCCAGAACTTGCTGGAAATCTGCTCTCCAGGGTGCTAGAGGTAGCCATCCACAGAGAGATGTTATGCCTCCCAACCTGCCATGAAGCTGCATGAGAAGATGCCCAGGGAAGCTTTTTTTTTTTTTTTAAATTAAAGATTTATTTATTTACTTGATCCATTTTAAACCCCCCTTTCCCCATTTTGCTGTTTTTGTGTCCATTCGCTGGGCAATTCTCTGTGTCTGTTTTTCATCTCTTCTCATCCTCCTCCTCCAGTCTTCACCAGGATTCGATCCTGAAGAGCTCCGATGTAGGAGAGAAGTGTTCTAACCATCTGCACCACCTTGGCTCCTGGTTTTTGGAGCTTTCGGAGCATCTCTCTTGTCTCTCTCCTGTTACGTCATCATCTTGCTGCATGGCTCTCGGGGCCTGGCGGCTCACCGGCACACAGAGCCTGGCAGCCCATGCGCCTTCTATATATATATATATATTTTTATTTTACCGGGAGGTCCCGGGGATTGAACCCAGGTCCCTCCATATGGCAGATGGATGCCCAACCATTTGAGCCACATCTGCTCCGCCCCCAGGGAAGGTTTTCACAGAGTGGTGCCTTACTGGCCACAAACTACTGCAAAGCTGTCTGAGCTGCCAAAGGAAGCTACTGACTGCTGGGTTGTTGGAACTAAATGCGGCAGAAGCCACACATTCTGCGGGGACTACCTGACACTGCAGAGCCTGTGTGCCTGGAGGAGCAGGTGCCAGAGAATCCACATGTGCTCCAGGAGCCTGCCCAGGGGGGCACACCAGAACCAAGAAGAGAAACCTCTTTCTCCTGCAGTGTCCTTCCCAGCACCCTCTACTGACAAAGCTTATCATCGTAGCAGTTGTCAAAGAAGAAATATTTGTAGGGCCCATCTCTATTACAGCAGAGCAGGCAATGAAGGGTATGTTTGGAGCTGTGGTGCAATAAATTGACAACTGGCACAGAATCTGAGAGAACCTTTTCTAAATTATTAATAAATTTTTATCCACCATGCTAGAGGAAAGGCTATCTTTCTAATTTCTCTGATAAAATTGTTGTCATTTGAAAAGTCAAAGAACCTGCAGTCCAAAACTCGAAGAAAAAGTAGTATAGGGGCGTATCAGACAATTAATAAAAATATTGTTAGTTTTCTGGATCTTATAATTTTTGTGGAATTTTCAACTTTTAAAAATTTCCAATTTGTATTTTTCTCATTCTAAGTAAATACTTACTTTCACCTCAAATACTGTATTTGCAATTCTTGAGTTATTTTCAATAAAGAGGACTGGCGATTTGTATCAGCTCAGGGCCCCCAACTGGATCTGCTCTACCTCCTGGAAAATCCTCCTTTCCCACCTATTTATAAAGGCTGCTCATCAAGACCCACATCATGTCTCAGCTCCCACATGGAACTATCTTTGAGCACTTCAGGCTAAAGAGAGATTTCTCCCCTTCTCTGACCCCCAACGGCACTTTTTAATCTGTATGCTCTTTTGGCACTTAGCCCATGTCGCTGTCTATTTTTATTTACCTTAAATTTTATCTGTAGCTTCACATAAATGTGAATCCTGACAAGAGATTCTTAAAAGGGGAATTAATGGGTAAAAAAGACACCAACCCTAAAAATTTCTCAATATTATTGGTTTCTTCTCAATTCATTGTAGCAGTTTATACATTTACCAACAAAGCATGAGGATGTTTGTTTTCTCCCACCCCTACCCCCCTTGCTTGTCAACATTGGGTATTATCAAATGTTCAAACCTATGCCAGTCTAACAGGGCACAAATGATTTCTCATTGTTGCTAATTTGTGTTTCTTTTTAACTGGAGATGTTTAATTACTAGAGAGATTGAACATCTTTTCAAAAGTTTGTGTACCATTTAAAATTTCTCTCATGAATTTCTATAGTTATTTAATTTTGTGTTCCTCTTTTAAGAACTTTTTTAAGCTTTTTGGAAAAGAGAGGTCGAGGGTTTCTACTAGCAGATGGCAGCCTACCAGTAGATCATGGAGTATCATTCCTGGCACACAGTGGGTAATTAGGAAACCCTTGTCAAATTAATGAATGATCAAAAGGATGGCAGTGCTTGGCCTGCATGACAAGGGACTTTTTGCTTTTCTTGGGCCATGATACAACCCAAATTCTGACTCTTACCACGAGAGGGAGCCTTAAACTCAGGAAGATTCTCAAGTTTAGAGAGGCACTGTCTAAAGTTTTGAAAAACTCTGTACCCCTCACAATTTTCAATTTTCCATCTAAAAATTTTCCTTACAAGTTTAACTGGCTGAAAAGAATGTAATTTCCAGTTCATTGTAAATATGAATATTTTAAATAAAATTATTGTGTGTTTCTTTGGATATGTGGTCAGTGACATCTAAATACCACAGCAATTTGATACCCACCCTCATCACTCAAAGAGACATAATTCAGCCCCTCTTTAACCATCAGGAATTTTGTATTGTTCCTTTTTCTTCGTAAACTTGTCTTTCCATCCTACTTCCCTCATATAATTTTATCCTAATGTAATATATTATGTTTTATGGACTAAAGTCTTTTATGGATTACTCCTATCATATTTCTCAGCAACAAAAATGTGATTATAAATTGAAATTTTAGGAAACTTTATATCCTGTGATCATAAGTATTTAAGTACTAAAGGTTTCTTCTGGTAAGAGTTATCATTATCATAATTAGTAGCATATATTTGATTAAAACAACATAAATAAATTAAAATTTTGATAAATAATTGTTAAACATAAAAAGTAAAATGTGATTGGAAATTTATCACTTAATGAGGTGAATGAGATTGTTTTTATTTTCCTTTTAGTTTATGAATCTATTGATGACTATTATTATTATTTTTAAAGATTTATTTATTTCTCCCCACACACACACCTTGTTTTGTGCTCGCTGTCTGTTCTTTTGCGTCTGCTTGTATTCTCTTTAGGTGGCACCGGGAACTGATCCTGGGACCTTCTGGAGTGGGAGAGAGGCGCTCAATCTCTTGCACCACTGCAGCTCCCTGGTTTGCTGCACCTTTTGTTGTCTCTCCTCTGTGTCTCTTTTTGTTGCATCATCTTGCTGTGCCAGCTCTCCACACGGGCCAGCGCTCCTGAACGGGCCAGCACTGGCCAGCTCTCCATTCGGTCCAGCTCGCCACACGGGCCAGCTTGCCTTCATCAGGAGGCCCCAGGAATTGAACCCTGGACCTCCTATATGGTAGACGGGAGCCCAGTTGTTGAGCCACATCTGCATCCTTTGATGACTATTATTAATTGCTAGAATGAGACAGGTTTTTAGCACCAATTTTGTGCCTCCTTTTTTGTTATAGATGTTGGTGTTGAGAAACTTTTTCTTCACACAGATGAGCGGAAAGGAATGGAAAAGGTTTGCTACAGCAATGCCTCCCAAATTTTTGAACTCCTTTGATTTAATTATATATTCAAAGTATAGTGATCTATCGTTAACAATTATTTTTAATGATCTAGCCACTGACAATATGATTCTGTTCTCCAATTTTGATGAAAGCAAAGAATTATAAACCATCTGATTTGCAAAAGGATTTTAACCCAATCATTAGAGCCATTTAATTTCTCAAGTCTGATATGAACTTTTCAAACTGTCCCTTTGTTTGATGTGCTAGAGGTTTCTACACTCTGGAGCAATACATCATGGCAGAATTCAGAATGAGCGAGAGTTGTGTCTTTTGTAAAAGGGAGAAGGACATTTGCGAAAAGGGTGGCTGGGCAAGATGCATCAGTGTGATACCTTGAACACAGATTTCTTGGGCAAATTAATTTAAGGAAAGAGTACCCAGAGTAGATAGAAACTTTTAGAACCTTCTGAGATTTCCCCCCAACCACTTCCTGGTTGCTCTCTCTTGGTCAATAAACTACTCAAGTTAGGTGTCCTTTCCACCGTGGGACTTGGATGAAACCCCGCCCAGCAGGATGTGGGAGTCAGCTTGCCAACTGGCCACCAAGAGCCACATGATGTCACCCAGAAGAGTGGGGAAGTTGACTCCCTGTGGGGTGAATTTTGATCCATGGAAAACTGAAGAAAAAAGAAAGCCAGACAGATGAATTCCTCCTCCATTTTCTGTCGTGGACTGCTTGGGGTACCGAGCCTCCTGTGGCCCATCCCGAGTCCTCCATGCAGATGGGGGCCTCCCGCTGACAACCTGCTGTGCTGGAGGTGTTGGCCAAGGCAATCGCACTGCTCTGCCTCTTTCTGGGCCTTCTCACCTTCCTCACCCTCTCCTCCTTTTCTCACCTTGTACCTCCTAAGCAATCACCACTTTAATCCTCGCCTGAAGCTCTGCTTTCTAGAGGACATGGGCTAATTAATTACATCCGTAAATCAAGGATCTGGAAATTGACATGCTCACCATACCCCTTGGAATGGTTTCCATTTGCCCTGGGGTATGAATACCATAGTTTGAAGACCACTGCTGGAGTCCCGAAAAAATTTGTGGCTAGAGTTGTATTCTGGGGATTGTAAAGGATTCCTCACTTTATTAATACTATATAGCCCAAAATATTCTGGAACCCACCAGTCCAAGAAGAGTTGAACTTTTCTGTCTTGTTTTAATTAGACTGCCAATATTCAAGCAAGAGATTCTTACTTTGTATCTTAATACTCTAAGGTTCGCAGATTGGTAAAAGCAGCACAACTTAATAGTAAGACCTGATCATTGCTACAAAGTAGAAGAGTCATTTTGTCTTTATCCATCTTAAACCCAAATTCTTGCTGCCCTTCCTTGGTTTTGTGTAGTCTCAGAAGCATTAATTCTGGCTTCTCTCGCACTTAAACTTGTCAGGCTGTGACTCCATTTCCATAGCAACCTGATCAGTGCATGCTGTAGTCTTATTAATTTCATATTATGCAAAGGAAAAAACTTCACAAAATGCTCAAATCCACTTTTTTTGAGGTAAAGTTTAGTGTAACGGCCACTATAGTATCTTGTACCTGTTGGTTCATAAAAATGTTTGCGTGGGCATCTGGCTTTCACCCAAATCTCATTTTTGTTTTGGCATCATGTTTCCTATGCACATCCTCACACTATAAATTTGCCTCCTTCTTGGCTCTCACTAAAGTTTTATTTTTCTCACTTGGTGAGCAAGTTCACTCAGGCTGGAATACTTATTTCTATAAAAGATGGACCCATTCACGCCAAAGCTCTGAGCCATTGCCAAGTTCTCCACACCACTGTTTATTTATCTGTGGCTTCTGTTCTCTGAGCATTACGCTTTCTTAGTCATCCACGCCCATGCCTTTAATTTCCGCTTATATACACAGATGTCTCATAGAATTACATCTCTAGCCAAGATCTCTTCTCTTATATTTATATTTCTCCTAGACATCTCTCTTGGATGTCTCGAAGACATCTCAAACTTAAATTTACTATCTATAAAATTGAACTCATGAGTTCTTCCAAACCTCCCCCTCCAAAACAAACAAACAAACAACAAACAAACAAAAAAAAACAAGAACAAAAAATCCTGGTTCTCTTCCAGGGCCTCCTTTTCAGTGAACAGTGCCACTGTCCACCCAGCCAGAAATGTGGGAGCATTTGTTCCCTCTCTTTTCATGCTTCCATTGCTCTCTCCCTCCTCTGGCTACATTGTCCTTCTATTCATTGTGCTCCTTCTTGCCACATCTGGAATGTGCCCCTCTCAGACTGGTTAACCTGCACTCATCCTTCAGACCTCTTCTCAAGCATCTCTTACTTCCTCTGATTGCCCTCTCAGCAGGGCCACTTGTATTACAGAAGTCATTTACTTGAGTCTCTTGCAGCTAGGGTGCATTGGCTAGAGTAGATTCTGTGCTTTGCAACTAAAAACAATGATTCAGGAGTCACTGATGTCTAGATGCTATTTACAGCCATGGGCCTGGATGAAATCCCCTGGGCAGTGTCACCTAAGCCCATGAATTCAGTTATAATTCCTGCATGTGAAATTACACTGAGACAAAATTTGTGAGTAGGTAAAACTTGACCTGTTCCTTCATCCTTCATCCAGATAGTCATAAAATCCTAAAGGTTATTTTCCCACTCAAAGCATTTGCATCCATTTCTTTCTCTCCATTAACTGTTCTAGACCAGGTCAATATCACTTTTTACCTGAGCCATCACAATTATGTCCACATAACCTCGATGCCCTAGTCCTTCCTTCACAATGTGATCGGATTAGTCTTATTTATACCTCTTCTATCTTACCACTCTTTTGCAAGCAAACAAAAACAAAACAAACTTTCCTATATCTTAGTATATCACATTTAGACTTCTGTTCCTGTCATTCAAGATTCCCTAAGAGGGTCTCTCTTTGTCCTCATGAACGTCACAGAGCTTGTTCTCTTCCAACATCTCTCCCAGTCTGGTGGGCCTCTCCTGCTGCACTTACCTCCCACATTGTCAGTCTCTGGGGCTCATGTAAAGTTGCTCTTGATTATATCCTCTCCAGGACAGGCAGTCCCTTTCTGTCTTCATTACATGGTAAGAGCACATGTGCTGTTCATAGCAAAGACTATGTGTACTTCTGTGCTTATGCAACATGACAGAAACAGATTTATCTTAAAACTTAATGAGCAATCAGAAGACATAAACTTCTAATAAATGTTCCCAGGGAATTATTATAAATCAACTGATACTTATTAAACATCAATGCCCATCACTGCACTAGGCCCTGCGACAGAGAGAAATTTAGGATATAGTCTATCTTCCTTCAAAGAGCTGATTATTTACTTGAGGAGACAACAGTTAGATACAAAAAGTAGCAAATAAAATAGTATAGAATAAGTACAAAATTAATCCATTTTCATTTGCTGCAAATTATTTCATTCTGTTTGCCTCTTCTAATTTTTTAAAACTAGAAATAATATATGCTTATTGTCAAATTTAAAAGTTTGGAAGTGTACATCATAAAAGTGAAAGTCCCTATTCACCTCCTTCCCAATCCCTCTTGGTGAGTATCCTTCCAGACTGTTTTTATGTCCTTACAGATAAATGTATGTGTGTTTGTAAATGCTCATACATACATACATAGGGTCTTTTAATGGGACTATATTAGACATATTGTTCTGCAACTTGCTTCTTACAATTTTACACCTTCTCATGTCCTATATACATAAAGATCGACCTCTACATCGTTTTTTTAAATGGCTGCCTAGTTAGGACATATTATCATTTATTTAGCCTTGCTTCTGTTGATGGATATATAGTTTATTTTCAAAATTTCCCTATTAAATTAGAGTTACATTGTATTCAAAATTAACTTCTCCAAATTCAACCATATGTGTTGGCAAAAAAATAAAATAAAAACAAATAAAGGAACAAGGATGCAGTAAAAACAATGAGTAAGTATGAATGGTTATGAATGTAAGCTCTGGAGCCAGACTGCCTGGGTTCAAATCCCATCTCTGCCACAGGAGCTGTGTGATCTTGTGCAAATTATTTAATAATTCTGTGCCTCACTTTTCTCAACCATAAAATGGAGGTAATAACAGTATTTATTTCACTGTGTTCTTATGAGGATTAAATGAGTTAATGCATACAAAGTGTTTAGAACAGCTCCTGGCATATAGTAAGTGCTAAATAAATGTTAGCTATCATTCTATTATTATTATCATCATTGAACTGAAAAGTACAATAAATGAAATTATGAATCCCACAGATTAGACACAGCAGAAGACAGGATTAGCAAACTGGGAACAAATCACTAGAAAATATCCAAACTGAACTACAGATTGAAAGAAAGGAAAATACAGAAACAAGTATTAGCAACAGGTGGGACATAAGGAATAGGACTAACATACATGTAATCAGTTTCCCAGAACACGAGAGGGAATGGGGCAGAAACACTATTTTAAGAGACAATAGCCAAGCATTTTCCAAAACTGATGAAAGACATTAAATCACAGATTCAAGAAGCTCTATGACTCCTAAACAGAAAGAATACAAGGTCATCCACACCCAGCACATTGTAGTAGGACTGCTGATAACCAAAGACAAAGAAAAAAATCTTAAAAGAAGCCAAAATAAAAGGAACATTACTGTGGTGGCTTGGAACTGTATGTATCCCAGAAAATCATGTTCTTAAATCTAATCTAGTCCTGTGGATGTGAACCCATTGTAAGTAGGACCTTTTGATGAGGTTACTTCAGTTAAGGCATGGCCCAGGGTGGGTTTTAATCCTCTTACTGGAGTCCTTTATAAGGGAATGAAATTCAGTCAAAGAGAGAGAAAGCCACAGAAGCCAGAAGCTGAATGCAACAAAACCTGGAAGAGAAGGGAAAGACCAGCAGATGCCTCCATGTGCCTTGCCATGTGGCAGAGGAGCCAAGGATCACCGGCAGCTGGTCTTGGGGAAGAAAGCATCACTTTGATAATACCTTGATTTGGACATTTTTCTCAGCCTTAAAACTGTAAGCTAATAAATTCCCATTGTTAAAAGCCGACATATTTCATGGTATCTGCTTTCAGCAGCTTAGGAAACTAAAACAATTACCTTCTCAGATTGTTGGCTGACTTCAGAAACAATGAAGCCACAAGACAATGGAATGACATCTGAAAGCAAATATACATATTGAATTAAACAGTCCCCAAAGTTTAAGGCAATAAGCTTTATTTAGAAAAGAGGGATGGTGAAGACTTCTGATTTTATCTATATAATGTATTTTCATATATAATATAATGCGTGATTTATAATTTTTTCTGGACTTAAATAAAAATATTTAAATTATGTTAATGTTCCCTAGAGGTTTCTCAAAACTGTAAACCTACAGCAATGTTTAGTTACATCCTTGCCTACGTGTTCCCTTTAGTTTTCATTCACCTTAAACTTAAAACCACAAGACATATTGTATATCAAATTCCTTTTAACACTAAAAATGGATTAAACAATAAAACGGACAGATCATCTTAACTTGATTTAACAGTATTAATACCAAGGTTTGCTTTGCTTCATCATATCTGACCTTAGTTTTCTTTTCAGATAATAGAACATCACCTACCCTACTGTTGAAAGACAGATGAGCTGAGGTACCTGGGTAAAAAATTTAGGACCAGAATATATCAGAGATTCAAAACCAGGACACAGAAGTTGAGGACTGTGTGCTTTCAGAATTATTCTACCCGAGTCACAGATGAGCAAGCAGAGCCCTTTCTGATAGTCACTATGGCAGCAGGAGTACATGCCTTTCACCTGAGATTCAGCTCTCCAGGCCATGCCTCCCAGGAATTAGAGTAACCTCTTATACAACCTTTTTATAACTTCTTTCCACTTCTATCTTCTGCTAGGATGTTTGAAATTATGTATATCCACTCAGGTGTGAACACATTCCCTTACCACCTGCTTAATTTCTCTGTTCATTTCATGTTCTTGCCCAGATAAGATGCTGAATAAAATGACTTATCTCCAATAGGAATTGTTAGTGAAATTGAAAACTGGTCAGACTGAAAGCATGAGTCATCACTCAAATTCCCCCAGAATTCTGGTTTATAACCACTCCCCTGAAATTCCCTTTTATAAATAAGGAAGTCCAGGAAGTCCAGAATGAATTTATTTTCTTTTTAAATCCACTTCCCTATCAATGAAAAATTAGTTTACCATACAACATAACCCAGTGCATTTGTATTACTCTGATCATAGCAACTATAAATCGAGTTGAATTGCCAAAACTATCTGTTATTTTTTCACATTTCTAGCAAGTACTGACAACATTCAGCATTAAATTTCACTGTCATGCAAGGGGTGTTTAAGGATTTTCTGGTTTTACTCCAGCTATTGTTTATGCAGAAGTTTCTTGATCCCTTATCACCACAAAACCCATAGCAACAAAAACACAAATACAAATCAGGAAAAATTCTCAAGAAATTGGCAGATAGAAGCCATTAAATGTCAGAGTTAGGAATAATGGGAGGAGGCAGGCTAATAAATAAAATACAGCAAGAATTATAGAATAATATATGGTGAATTTCTATAAATTATTGAAAAGACAAAGACTAATAGAAGAATGAGCTGATATGAATAAAAGGAAAATAAATGTAAATGGCCAAAATAATACAGGAAGACACAGTAGCTTCACTAATAATAAAGCAAGGGGAATGAAAAATAATAGGGTACCATTTTTCTTGCCCATGGGATTGGCAATATTTTGATAACTTTTTGAATGGAAAAAAGTTTGATAATGTCCAGTTGTGATGATGTTGTAGGGAAATGGGCTCTTTTGTACACTGTTGATGGGCTTGTAAATTGGTAAAGCTTTTTGGGAAGCAATTTGGCAGTAGCTTTTCCATTTCTGGGAATCTATGTTATTGAAATACTTGTACTTGCAATGATATATGTACAGATATGATTTTTTAAAAATTTATTCTTTTTTTTAAAGATACTTTGATTACATAAATGATACATAAAAAATGTAGGGGATTCCCATATGCCCTACTCCCTACCCCTCCCATACTTTCCCACTTTAACAACATCCTTCATTAGTGTGGTACATTTGTTATAATTGATGAACATGTATTGGAGTATTGTCATAAAGTGTAGATTATAGTTTACATTATAGTTTAAATTCTCTCCTGCACAATTTTTTAAGTTATGACAAGATATATAATGGCCTGTATCTGTCATTGTAACGTCATTCAGGACAATTCCAATGCCCCAAAAATGCCCCCATATTACACCTGTTTTTCCCCTCTCCCTCTCCTCAGAACCTCTGGTGGCCACTGCATCCACATCAATGATAAAAGTTCTTCCATTGCTAGAATAACTATAAGTCTATAGTAAAATTAACAGTAAGTCTACTCTAGTCCATTGTTCATTCCCCAATCCTGAGGATTCTGGGATGGTGATGCTCACTCCACCTCTAATTGAGAGGGGCCTTAGATCCCATGGGGCAAAATGGATGGGACTATCTTGCTGGCAGTTGTAGATTCTTTGTTCCTTGGGATGGTCATTGTCCATCATCATTTCCTTGTTAGTTGTCTTGGGTGAGTCCAATTAACTGGAGAGTAGGTGTTGCAACTGTTGAGATTCAGGGCCCGACTGGCACATGGACAGCCCAAAGATTTAAGTCCCTCTTGGACATAAATCTATCAACTCTAGTACTAACTATAGGTTCAAATATAAGGGGCAG
>JAQZBX010100981.1:0-11305 GCA_029593785.1 Cabassous unicinctus | reverse complement strand
AATATTATAAATGTTCAGAATTTAAATGAAGTGGATTGCATACAGAAAGATCTCGATCTAGAGCAGCATGATAATTGATAAAAATCTATGTGTGGAAGAATCTACAAAGTAGTGAATTATTTCCTGTACTTAAAGGATGGAATATGATCATCAGAGATATAAATAAAAAACAATAATGAACTTTGGAATATGGGATATTGCCAACTCTTGAAATTGACATTCAAGGAATTAATGAAAGCACTGTGGAGATGAAGCAATATAACCGACAGGTTATTCAGTGGAACACTATTATACAATCCCAAAAAAGAAAAGAAAATATATAATATCTTACCAAGGAGGCATCATTTAACAACAGTGAAGGAAAATACATCTCTAAAAAGGTTGTAATAAACTGTTTATCAATTTTAAGAGACAAATTTAAATATAAACATCAAACCTTCACCTAAATTTTCAAATCATTTAAAATATAAATATTTTAATGTAAGCCATAGGAACATTAGGAAAAGATCATTGAATATAAAATTCCTGGAGGCAGAAACAATGCTGTCTACAATAGTAAAGGTGTTTCCCTGTCTTTAATTATTTTTCAATCTCATTGTTTCAAAAAGTTACATATAGGTGCATAAAGAAAAAGTAGAACCATATAAGAGTCCCACTATCCAACCGGTTTTGCTGTTTTATTTTTGGTGAATATATTTTCTAGATTTCTTGCTAGACATAAACACACACAAATTTTAAATGCAAAAATAATATCAAAGACAGTTTTGTAAACCATGCTATGTGTATGCCTCACTCTATTCTATCAAGACAATCAAATATATTTGTACCAGTTGTGGATGGTTTTGTAATATTCAGTTATATGAACAGAATATAGTCTATGTGAATGTATAATTAGTGGACATTTAGCTTGTTTCTAACTTTACAATGACGAAAAGTGAAGCAATACACATTTTATCACATAACATGTTGGACGCTTGTCTAAACATATTAGAAATTACTTCCTAAAAATTAAATATTGACTTATAGCCCCAAATTACTGTAGTCAATTACATGTTCATCTATATTATATGAGGATAACTATAACCTCACACTCAACCACTCCGTAAAAGAAACTATATTTTAATTTTGAAAATATTGTGAATGAATTGAAGATTGGCCATTCTTGCTTTAATTGCATTTCAATAATTAGTAGGCCTAAGTGTCTTTTTATTGAGCACTTCTATTTTTTCTTTTATGAATGGACACTTGCCATCTGAGGGATACTGGGCAATATCCCAAAGTTCAAAATCCTAAGTTTATATTCTAAAATGGTAATAATAATAGTATCTGACACTTAGGGCTGATGAGATAAATGAATAAGCTAGAAGTATGTGAGACATTTGGGGTAGAGTTTGACATATAAGAAATACATATAATACGCATATAGCAATTGTTAGTTATGATTAATATTATAGAGTAATAATAATATTGATATTGAATATTATTTAATTTCATGGAATATCTCATTATAATATTAACTAAAATTAAACATTATAACACAATAGATTATACATGATTTCATTTATTCATATACCTATAATACTATAAATGAAAATAAATTTGATCTTTCTATATAGACCTGGGTGTTTTCTACTTTATCAGCAAATTTTATATCACCCAAAGTTACCAATTATTTCTGAGGAATAAGGCATTATATCTTTTCTTATTTATATTATATATATTTTACATTCCTAAAACAAATATATGTTGTCTCGTAAAAGTAATAATTATTTTTAAGAAGTTTGATTATAGCCAGGGTCTCAATTTCAGTATAAATCCTGCCCAGATCTGAAATTCAGATATACCTGAGTAGAATTAACTAGTTAATGTAGGGATCCTCCTAGAGGTTTGTTTGTATAAGGGCTCTCAAGTTCATCTTTGGAGAGAATTATATATATTATTATAAATGCATAATATATAAGCTCTGTGAGACATTGTCAAAGGAAAAATTCTACACTCATACTTGTGTAGCTCTGTTTATTGAGTATTAAAGGAGGCAATGCTCAGTTTGGGGGAAACAGTGGCAGTCCTTAAAATGTGTAATTTTTACCAACTATAAATCTGGAGATATTTGCATAGGTAATCAACAGAGGAAGTGGCAAAGAATCTCCCACAGGCACCATGGGGCATTTAGAACATAATACAAAGGAAAGGCAAAGCAGAAAATATATACACACATACACTCAGATAGATAGGTAGATAGATAGATAGTAAAGTTATGTCTATATATAGTGAACACACCTAAAACAGGTTTGGGGCCTTCAACAACAATTACAAAGTTAATCAAAGTACAGTGGATATACAAGTAAAGCAGAAAAGTATAATGTACATACTCAAAATAGCTTTGGGGACCCCAGGGCCTATTATGAGGTTAATAGCAATACACTGCAGTTATTGCCCTAACTGTTGGAGGCAAGAGCCAGCTAAAAAGAACCTATTTTGCAGTCAGCAATTTAATTGCAGCAGGGAATGTTGGTTAAGCCTTTGGAAGATAAATTGAATCTAGCAATAAATCAAAATCAAAATCAAAAAGAGTTAATGTGCTGGAATAAAGTGAGGATCAAAATGCTATTCCCCGACTTTGACTGAGGCAAGATAGCTATATTCAGAGTCACAAAATGGCTAGCACCAAAAATGGAGCCACAGAAAAGTACATAAGAAGCAAGAATGACAGATGAAGGATATTACTCCTATCTGACAATCAGTGAAGAATAAATTGTCATCCATGTCAACAGACTGCTTTTATTGATCAAACCAATCCTTGCCAGCAAGCTGAGTTATGGACGATGCCAGTTCCTGCTGATCTGTTGCCAGCCTGCCTGCCCACCTGGTTCAGATTGTCAGAGAGAACAACTCATTCCCTTTTACACAAATGATGGACAAGGGATAGAAATGGCAACGCTTAACTGGGATGGGTGGTACTACTGCAACTGGAAATTGTGTATTGTGTAATTCCACCTGGCAACATGGAGAGGAAATGAAATAGCGTCACGCCTTGGCTCTGGTTTAAAAGAAAAAGAGGAACATCTTCCCCTTTTACTTTATTAGAAAATTAATGGACTCATGCACATCCCCCAATTCTATACAGGAAAATCTAAGAAAATTAATTCGTTATTTCTATTTATTTCAATCCATATTTCACTTATATATGTTCACACCTTTCCATCATTTGAAAGCCAAAATGTTACTTACAATCTAAACATCATATTTAATTTTCTAATTTTACCATGGCTAAAAAAAATCTAACATCATTTTTCCACAGTTAAAAAATCATTTAAACAGAAGTAATTAATTGAGTAAAATTATTTCCCTGTTTTTCATAATACCATGTAATGCAAAAATCTAGAAAACCTATGTATATACAAGTGAGAAAACACATGCAAACTTCTTTTCTTATGTTGCATTAGGTATTGTTGACATATCTTCCCATTATAATCCGAGTTTCACATTTTAAGCTATCAGGTATTTATGTGTGTGTTTTTGTTTTTGTTTTTTAACTATTTAGCAGTGTGAAACTAATCCCCTAATATCTGTAAAAAGATATTTTGACTTTTTTGGTAACTTTTCTGATATTGGCAAGTTCCAAAATTATTTTTAAAATTTCTATTGGAAGTGCATTTATTTGTATATTTATATTTTTAATTAATACTTGTAAAAATATTTACTATTCTTATCCATGGACATGATAGGCCTCTCTATTTATTCAAGTTTGTTTTATTCTTCCCACTAAACTTGAGACTTCATATAAATACTAAAATGTATGCACAGAAATTTCTAATTTTTCTTGTCACTGTTAATAATATCTGATTTTCTATTTCAGTTTCTTAGTGAGCACAACAAATACATTAAAAAATGTATGTTAGCTTTTCTATATTTATTTATTAATTATGTTACTGATCTCTAATGCCTAAAAATGGTCTTTTTGCAACTGATTTTTTAAATATATATATTTCCTAGATGTTGGGGATTGATTACTCTCACTTGTGAAATACATGTTCAAGTCTTAACCCCAGGTTGTGTGGGTGTGAACTCACGTATAAATAAAATCTTTGATGATCCTATTTGGGTGAGACCAAATCAAATCATGGTGGGACTTAATCCAGTATGGTAGAAGTTCTTAGCAAAGGGCATTCAGAAGCAGTCAGTAGAAAGCCAGAGGAGACACAAGGAGACAGACTATGCTGCGACAAAGGAATGCTGGCAGGTTGTCACAAGGACCCTACAGACTCTAGGAGAAATCATGGCCTGGAAATACCTTGATGTTGAACTTGTAGCCTCCAAAACTGTGAGAGAAATTCCTGTTGTTAAAGCTAACCAGTTTGTGGTGTCTGTCACAGCAACCCTGGCAAACTGCGACAATAGTGATCATACTGTTAGATCCCGGGTTGAAGAGGCTGGGAGACGACCAAGATTCAGGCATGGGTTACAGATCGCCGGCATGGCGGGTCGGAAGAGAGACTTCAGCCCACCGTCTAGGTTGGGAGTTCTTTTTGGCTGGGAGATCTGGGCGGGTTTACAGAAGGGGCGCATAGGTGTGGCGAGAAGATATAGGGTGGGAAAGTACCACGTTAGCTATTCAGAGTAGGGCAAAATGTTTTGAGAACTGTCTGACCATTGGGGAAAGAGTGTTCTGTGGCCTTGCGGGCATGGTGATAAGCAAGGGCCTGAATGGGACATTCTGTATTTGAGCAGGAACGGACTCAGGAAGCAAGAGGTTACATTCTAACACATACCATGTACAAAACTTGCATTTTTTTTATCTCCAATAATAAATTCAGACCTTTATTTTAAGGAGGATCTTAGCTAGAAACACCAGTACTTATCATAGTATCTGCCATATAGCAAGTAGTTCAATAATTATTTACTGGTTGAATGATTAAAGTTATAATATGTAGGGTGCTAAAATTACCCTAACCTGAATTACAAGTTTCTCCAGTGCTATGTAGACATAGCTTTTATATGTGTGGGAATTTTTATGCATTTACTATACACACACTTAAAATCAGGATTAGATGCTAAACTGGTCTTTGCTATAAGTGTTTTTCCCCTTCAATTAACTTGGTATGCATTTAATTAATTTATATTTTTCAAGAGAAATCTCTTTCAAGAAATATTATTTGCTTTATAAGTGGTGATGAATTCCCCTTCACCATCATCGTATCTTATCATAAAATTGTTTTTTACTCCACCTCTCCTGAAGTTCAAGGATAAATTTTAAGGGATGAGTAGTCTATATCCTTGAGAAGAGAAATAGGGAGAATAGGAGCAGCCTCTATGAAGACATTAAGCTTCCTCTCTTGCCCTGATATTTTCAATAATCTGTTTATGCATTTACACCTCCCATAGGGGTGTATTGTGTTTAAGCTTCATATTGTATACACCCAATCAGTTGTGCAATTTAAGGCTTCTTCTGAGAGAAAATTGGTGCTGGTTGTTTATGCATCTCATTTCACTTTTTTTTTTCCCAGCAGCCACACATTTCGTACCAATTCTGAAGAGGAAAACATGGATATTTTTAAATTTTTAAGATCCTATTTGACTTAAGTGTTGGGTAGCAGAATGATTTATTTTCACTTAAAAGTCAGTCATTTTGTATAATATCTCTTATGAACTCATGGTCATACTGGTTCTCTTTCTACCTTCATTTAAAAAATTTTTTTAAATTATTTATTTATTCCCCGCCCCCATTGTTTTGTGCTCACTATCAGTTCTCTGTGTCCATTCACTGTGTGCTCTCTCATCTTTTCTTTAGGAGGCACCGAGAACTGAACCTGGGATCACCCATGTAGGAAAGAGGCACTCAATCACTTGAACCACCTCCGCTCTCTGCTTTGTTGTGTCTCTCATTATCTTTCCTCCTTATGTATCCTGGTTGTGTCATCTTGTTGCGTCAGCTTGCTGCATCAGTCTGTCACATGAGCTCACTGTCCTGCTTGACTTCTCCAGGAGGAACCAGGAACTGAACCCTGGACCTCCCATGTGGTAGGCAGGAGCTCAATCGCTTGAGCCACATCCACTTCCCTCTTTCTACCTTTATGAATTTAGTGAATTTTAATTTGAGAGTGCATAGACATTTTATAAAGATATACAAATTAGGTAAACCAAAAGGCTTATGAAGACATTTCAGTTTGGCAGTGAAGTTTGATTTTCTTTATTTTTTAAATTGAATTATCATTACAAGTTACTTCTCCTCATTTCACCACAGACCACACAGTAGTTTCTGTCACCTTACATAAGATCACCTCACACACTGACTTCACTTGTCTAACCCCAGAACTCATTGGGATTTATCATATCTGTTCTAGATTTGCTTCTTCCTTTGCTATGATTGAAGGAGAATTATTAAAGAATTACATTACTATTGTATTCCTGTATGTTTCCTCTTTTAGTTCTAATAATGTTTCCTTTGTATACTTTGGCTCTTACTAAGTGTCTGAAGATTTATGTTCAATGCATGGTCAGTAGGTTTTAGATAATTCATCAATCAAAATGAATGATTTCTTTTATGTATTGATTTTTCTTAACTTGTACTCTTTTATCTATTGATATCACACGTATTTCATTTATTTTAATATCTTTGAAAGTCTTTTTTATAGTGAAACTCTCTGAGTTGATTAATTAATGCTTATCTTTATAGACAGTATATTTTCCAATTTAAATTTTGACACACAACCAAGATTTCTTAACCATTTAATATGAAAATGTATTGTTAGATCTGAAACAGTGGTTCAGAGCATTAGCTTTTGCTTAGGTTCCCCCAGGGAGATTTAGCAGGTACATGTTTAATATTCAATTCTGGAATTGAATTTTTTTCTTTATTGTCCTTTATTATCTTTTCTTTTTTGTTTAGTCTAGTCTATTTTCTTATCCTGCAATACCTATTTTGTGGGTTTACTTTTTGAGAATATAAAGCTGTCTAAATATTTGTCTTGCATAGAAAATATTGCCTTTACATTTTAAACCTCAAAACTATGCTCTTTACAGAAGGAATGTTTATTGCAACATTGTTTGAAATGCAAAAGATTGGGATCAATGGATAAATTCATCAATAAAAGCTTGAATAAATAAATTATAGGGACTATATTCAGTGGAATATTAAGTAGATGATAGAAGAATAATCTATGTGCTAATATGGAAAAGAAGTAAACACATAATAATAAATATTTTTAGTGAGGAAAAGCAAGGTTCAGAAGGATATGCATAGAATATACCAATTTAAATCACAAAAGGGTCACTAAGGGGTTAATGTTAATGAAATATATTTTTTCATTTCAATCCTTTTTATTCTGTTAGGGAGGTATTATGAGCACATGTTATTAATGTTACATACCTAATTTATGCTCATAATTATATGCATTATACAAAGTCTATATTATGCATTACATCAAATATATAGGCTGTGTGTTTAATTTTTGGAATCTATACAAAAGCATTATTTTAACTGGTCTATCTTTTTCAAATCATAATTTCAGGTTAAATGTGGACTAGTACTTCATGAAAACAAAATTTATTGAATGTCTCAAGTCCGCTATAGTCTGTACATACATGCTATCAAAAACCATCTCTCTAATAATAAACAGGTAGTTGTTAGAGTTCTATATTATCAGTCCAAATGCCCAGAAACCTGGTATATATGTGGGTAAGAGTACTGAAAGCATGTACACTCCGAGAATTATAAAAGTGCTCTGATTAAATTTAAAATCTGTTCTGACAATTCAATATTTATCTTCATTATTTTTCTGATACTAAAATTAAAATAGCTCCATTATAAACAATCAAATCATTAAAACATAAGGAAGTAAGGGCTTGTTTCTGGGGTAGGGTCTTGGCATGACTTTGTATTTATAATCATTTCCATTCCTTCATATAACAGAAATAGCAACTGGGACAGAAGAAAGCAAAGAACAAACCCAGACAACAGCTTCAAGATAATTGGAGACAAGTTATCATGATGTCCTCCAGAATACGGGTGAGGCTGGACGACTACTAGCTGAATGCAGGCTGTCTGTGTGGAAGTAGCAGCTATGCAGAAACAGTGGCAGGGAGAGGGGAGGAGTTCTGATGATCCTAAAGGCCAAAGCACAAAGAAATGGAAGCAAATATTCTCCCCAAAGGAGTACAGAGTCAACAAGGACATCTGAGGAAAACCTGTGAGACAAGAAAAGGGCTCCACAGGGTTACAATTTGTTCATGAGTTCAAAAAACACCAGGAAGAACCACTAAGTCCTTGAGGCCTCAGAAAAAAAATATAAATATCTTTACAAACCAAAACTTTCTTCAAGAATAAGGAGACAAATTGAAAAGATGATACTTCTGGGAGGAGAATTCAAATGGAGCAAGGCCAAGGGTCAAGGAAAGAGAAGACTCAGATATAGAGAAAGGAGTAGGGGCTGTGAAGGGCAGGTCACAGAATGGTTAATGGAAGCCTTTGACTGGAGCATTATATTTCTGTGTGTATATTTATCCAAATTATATGCTTATATCAATTAATTTTCACAAACTAGGACACCTGTGAGACCAGGACCCAGATTAAAAATATATGTGCATATATTTTGAAGCCTGTAGTACAATATAGAGGATATCACAGAACTTTGTTTTGGTTTCTTTTAAATTTTATATTGTAGTTATAGATATAGAACTCAAAATTTTCCATTTTAACCACTTTAGATTGTAGTTTTTGAAACAGTTTCATATACATGTACATACATACATAATTATATAAATATGTAATCCATTGATGTATAACAATATGATAGTAATTACATACATGAAGCTATATCTATAAAGTAAAATGTTATTCAGTGTTTAAAAAATATTCTTTTGTCTTTGTGTGCCTGTGTGCATGTGTTGCTACCATGAAAAAATATAAAATTTAAAACGTTTGGTATTAAAGAGAAAATTGTGGTAAAATATGTCTATAGACAAATGCACATATATACATGTAATATACCATAATATATTTAAATAATTTAGTGATTTATTACAAGCAATCATTTGAAAATTTAAAATAACCATCATTGTGATTTTTTAAAAACAATTTGGGAAAATGCTCTTTATTCTCCTTCATTATTTCTGTTTTTCCTTAATTTAGTGGATTTTTATCATATAGAAATACCATGCATAGTTCAATAAAAATAGACACAATGAAAACAAAGGAATTGAGAAAGTTTTGTGTGCTGAGTATATGAAATATCAAAATGAAAACTTCCAATCATCATAATTTCTATAAAATGCACATTTTTTGGCTTCTACAATGGGATTTATTAGGTTAAAAGCTTACAATTTTGAGACCATGTAAGTGTTCAAATCAAGGCAACATCAGAGATGTTCTCTCACCAAGCTGTAGAGTGGATGATCAGGCACATAGCAAGGTACAATGGTGGCATCTCCCAGTTTCCACCTTCTCAAGGCTCACTTTCTCCCCAATCTGCAGCTGTGGGCAGTCAGGCACATGGCAGCAGCTACCTGTCTCTTCCCTCTCTCCTTTGGGCCTTGTTACTTTCAGCTTCTGGCTAAGGTGGCTTCCTGGAGCCTCCTCTCTCAGTTTCTGGGTTCCTCTCTGTCTCTGTAGCCTTCTTTTCTGTAAAGTACACATTTTTGATATAGAAAAATGTAGTTTCTTTTATTTCTGATCTTGTATGGACTGACATTGATACATTACTTATTAATTTTCATAGTTATAGATTCTTTAGATTCTTCTAGGTTCATTGATTGGGAAACTGAATATTGTGAAGTATCAAACTTACCTGTAAATTGATTTATACTTTCAGTGTAACCCTTATCAAATTCCCAGCAAATATTTGAAAATGTTGCCAAGAAAATTTTAAAATTTTTATCAAGATGCAAAAGGCCATGCTGCAGAATAGAATCCAGAAAAAAACATACTAAATAATGGTCCCTTGATTTTTGAGAAAGTTATTTATATAATTCAATGGGAGATAAATGAACTTGTCAATAAATGGTGCTTGTTCAATGTGGATTTCATATTGAAAAATAGTGTTTCTGGATTTCTAATGCTATATGTATAAATCAATTCCAAATTGATTGCAGATCCAAAGAGAAAATTAGTACACATATATTTTGAGCAAGAAATAGAAAATATTTTTCAACAAGATATAAAAACTTGTATTATACCTGAATTAGAGTTATATATCCATGACCTTTGCCATGTGATTTTTGCAGGTCTTCACATTAGAGTAGAAAGAATTTTGCCTATTCTAGGAAGTTGATTTATTTATTTATTTTTAGCTTGCTCATATGTCATGCTCTAGCCAATGGAATGATGGCAGAAGTGCCAGAGTGCCTCTGCGGTTTGAAGTTACATGTACCCCTGAGAAACATGCTCTTAAACTTACTCCATCCCTGTGGGTGTGAACACATTGTAGGTAGGAACTTTTGATGAGGTGAAATCAGTTTAGGTGAGGGCCAGGATGGGTCTTAATCCTATTGCTGGAGCCCTTTAAAAGCAGAATGAAATTCAGACAGAAGGAAAGAAAGGCCCAGAAAGCAAGAAGTTAAAATTAAGCAGAAACCAGAAGAGAATGGAGAGGTCAGTGAGGTGAACAAGTGTATTGTCATGTGACAGAAAAGCCAAGGTCCAAGGATGGCTGGCAGCCAGCCCCAGAATGCCAGTCTCAGGAAGAAAGCATCACCTTGCTGATGTCTTGATTTGAAATTTTTCTTAACATCAAAACTCTAAGCTAATAAATTCCCATTGTTTAGCCCAACCCATTTCATGGTATTTGCTTGAGCAGCCAAGGAAACTAAAACAGTGTAAACTGTGGATAGAAGCATTAAAAAGAATTGCAAGTTTCCTGCATGTTCCTCTTGTGATCCTTTGGTCATGAGAAGAACATGTTGAGTTCCAAGGAGAATAAAGACATATAAAACAAATGGGAACCAGACCTTCAGTCTAAAACAATGCCTCCACCTTTGAACTACAGACAAGCTATCAAAAAAAGTAAATGTTGTTATAGGCCACTGGGAATATACATAAAAATTAGCATAGAAAGAGGTTGGTGATAATGGATAACACTCAGAACTCTCATTTACTTCTGGTGGTATGATAAATTGTTCGGACAACTTAAAATAACTATTTGCCTATATATAATGTGACTCAAAAAAAAAAAAAACACTTCTAGTAAAATATCCATCAAAACTGTGCACATAAGTCAACCACAAGATATGATCAAGAAGGTTCATAGCAGCACCTTTTTATAGACAAAAACTAATAACAAACCAAATGTTCATTGACAGTAAAATGGAT
>JAQZBX010100980.1:0-11305 GCA_029593785.1 Cabassous unicinctus | reverse complement strand
AGAATAAATTTGAACATTTAACTTTTACTTTTATTTATTTATTTATTTTTAAAGATTTATTTATTTACTTTATCCATTTTAAACGCCCCTTTCCCCGTTTTTCCTGTTTTGTGTCCATTTGCTGGTCAATTCTCTGTGTCTGTTTCCTGCCATCTCTTCTCATGCTCCTCCTCCAGTCTTCACCAGGATTCAATCCTGGAGACTTCTGATGTAGGAGAGAGGTGTTCTGCCACCAGCGCCACCTCGGTTCCTGGTTTTCAGAGCATCTCATCTTGTCTCGACCCTGCGTCTCTCTCCTGTTACGTCATCATCTTGCTGCCTGGCTCCCGGGGCCTGGCGGCTCACCGGCACACAGAGCCTGGCAGCCCATGCACCTTCTGTATATATGTTTTTATTTTACCGGGAGGTCCCGGGGATCGAATCCAGGTCCCTCCATATGGCAGACGGACGCCCAACCATTTGAGCCACATCCGCCCCCCTGAACATTCAACTTTTAAAACATAGTAATATGAATATCTGAACCAAGCACTCAACCTAAAATAATAACCTAATGAATAATTTGCCTCTGTATGCTCTCCTGACCCTGATACATACTTTTTTCCCTTCAGAGATTCTGAATGCCCTTGTTCTTATTATTTACAAAAGACTAATATGCCTTCATTAAATTTATCCAACCTCTCTTAGCTGTCTCTCTTTCATAGAAACACTGGAGGTTTCCCTTCCTGAACTTTTCTTGTCTACTAGCACAAATCATTGTTAATATGAAGTCAGATAACTGTCTGATTTTCATTTCTAAGTGGCCTTCCTCTCCCTCTCTGGAAGTTTTAGGAACCTCTATTTAACCTTGGTATTCTAAAATTTCATAATGATATGTTTAGATAGGAGTACTTGGTACTTGATGGGCCCTTTCATTTTAGGTAGTATTTGAATATCAGTAAAAGGATATAAAAGATTTCCATAGTTGAAATAGAGCAGCAAACATAGCATTCCAATATTTGAAGGGACTGGTTTGAACAAAAACATGTGATTAGAAATCTCAATCAGTGATTGAGGTACAAATGGGCTGATTTGCTTGGTATATAGGGAAATAGAAATAGGACTAGGTAGATTGATGGATGTTATCTTGTGGAAACCTATGGCCACTAGGCTCTGGTGCATTTCATTTACATGTTCAGAAACAGGTTGTAATTGCTACTTAGATTATAACTTAATGATCATATGCCTTACTTCCCTATTCCTACTATTTCCCAGCAACAAGATAAGACTTCATCCAACCTTCATGAAGCTGCTTCAGACTGTGTGTGCTCAGCTCTCTATGCCATTGAGAATGTGGAGACTAACTTGCCATTAGCCATGCAGCTTTTTCAAGGAGTCCTGACATTGGAGACTGCCTATCATATGGCTGTGGCACGTGAAGATTTAGACAAGTGAGTAATTATTTAAAGCTGGAGCGTTCATCTATTCTTAGTGACTGTGCAAATAGAACAACTATACATCTTAAAGATGCTCTTTTATTCTCATCAGTACCTAGAGTGGCAAACTTGATGCAGAAGAAGTTGTAGAATTATCTGTCATGAAAAATGGTAATTTTTTGCACTTACAAAGGGTAAGGCTCAAAGAACTAGGAATGAACTTTAAAATATCAAGTATGAGGAATGGATGTGGCTAAAGCAGTTGGGTGTCTACCTCCTACATGGGAGGACCCCAGGTTTGGTTTCTGGTGCCTCCTAAGAAGACAAATAAACAACCAGCAGAAATCAAGCAAAAACAACGAGCAAGACAATGAGCAGACAGCAAAAAAACCCCAAAACAAGCAGGGAGCAGATGTGTCTCAAGCAGTTGGGTGCCCACCTCCCACATGGGGAGGTCCCAGGTTTGGTTCTCGGTGCCTCCTAAAGTAAAAACAAACAGACAAGGAGCAGACAACGAGCAAACAGATGAGGGAGCCATCTTGGGTGGGGGGAATAAATAAAATAAATATGTGTATATATATATCAAGTATGAGTTGTTGGAAATTTTTATTAAAATGTTTAGGTACTTGAGAATTTGTACTGACTTATGAGTCATTTGTTTAGATGTGTAGATGCATACAATCTAAATAAGGTGGCTGTCTTGGATATTGTGATATACAGCATAGCAAATAGTCTCTAGATGTCCCTTAGTCTGAGGCACCACTTTTTATTTATTTGATTAACTGTGCTTGCAAGTATGTACATATAATATCCATATTTCTGACTTGGTACTCTCATTCCTCTTTCTTCTACAGAGTTCTCAATTACTGCCGTATTTTTACTGAACTATGTGAAACTTTTCTTGAAAAAATTGTTTGTACTCCAGGCCAAGGTCTTGGGGACCTACGGACTCTGGAACTACTTCTAATCTGTGCAGGACATCCTCAGTATGAGGTAGTATCTATAGTAGGCTAACATCATAATCTATGTTCCATTGCCTTGTGTTCAGCTTTTTATTTGGGGGAAATTTATACTCTTGTTTTTAATTAATATGACACCTAGTATGTTTTCCTGTGTTTATTTTTTTTCCTCTGTTTATTTTTATTGGATTTGGGCTTCTTTGATTTTTTTTTTCTATTATCTGCGTAGCTGGGCTGACTGTTGTAGGCACCTCAGGGAACCCATTATCTCTTCCTTCCTTCCTTTCTTTTTTTTTTCTTAGGAGAACCCGGGACCTTGTACATGGGAAGCAGGCACTCAAACACTAAGCTACACCCACTCCTGTCTCTTTTAAAGTAGCCTATTACCTTAACACTGAGCCTCCTTTTTAGCTACATTTATTCTCCAGAGCTTTACAGCTAAAAAACACACCCAATCCTAACTGTACTTCCACAAGTCTTAACACCCCAAATTTTTCTCCAAATGAAGGATGGAAATGAGAAAGGGATTGAAAAGGACTTAAGAATCTCCTTCATTCAAAAATCTTGAATGAACATCTTGCCTCTTTTAAGTTTGCTAGGTGTTTTAAAATCTCTTCATTTATTTGAGAAATTTTACCTACTCTCGATAGTAAAAGAAGTGAGAAGGAAGTGCTTCCAAGTTGGGACATGGTTTTAAATATTTTGGATCTTTTTGAATCCTTCATGGGAAAAGGATGGTTGGGACATTCCTAAGGAGAGGGCATAGTAGTACTGATTTTCAACTCTTTCTATTATCACATAAAAGATAATTTTTATTTGATATTATATCGTGAGGATATTTAGAATTTAATGAAACCCAAATTATTTTTGGGAGGAAGTATAGCACTATACAGTAATTATCACTTCTTTAAATAGTGCCACGTATAAGATAGGTGTGGATAAAATCCCAGGACTTTTTTCTCTTGACGTAATTATGAAGCCAATTCAGTTATATTCAGGAAATTGCAGAAGGTTTGCCTGGTAAGTAGTGTTCTTGTTTCAAACATAAAATTAAAATGATCTCAGAATTTGGGGAAAATACTTTAAAAGAGACTTTCATTTCTATATATTTTTTTAATTCAAAATCCGTCTCACTTTTGGAGAAATTATTCCAGGACTAAACAGAAGCCAGTCATCTTACATAGAGTTTTGAGCCTTAAGTTGGAAGATAAATTTGGGAAATAATAATGCTGCTACAGAAAAGGTAGCAATTCCATTCACATTGTTTAAAAATGTATTTTCATATGGCCCTAGCAATAATAAAACTCCTTATTCCATTTCTTTTCCTATTCAAATAAATCATCTTTTCTCCTTCTCCTTTTAATCTAACAGGTAGTAGAAATTTCCTTTAACTTCTGGTACCGACTAGGGGAGCATTTGTACAAAACTAATGATGAGGTTATTCATGGCATCTTCAAAGCTTACATTCAGAGGCTACTTCATGCCTTGGCTCGACACTGCCAGCTGGAACCAGACCATGTAAGTTCCCTTCTCTGTGTCTTCAGATCTCCAGTTGTCTTAATTTCTTCCTCTTTTCAATGCCAATATGAAAAAAATAAAAGAACTAAAGCTAATGGACTCTGCCAGTTTCTGTCACTATGTAACTTACACTGAAGAGGCCAATACCAATATAATGAAGAATATTAGACCTATGTATAAAAAGTCACTCCTGCCAAGCCAGTAATTCTCCTGGGAATTAAATTACTCTACAGAAGCAAATATAGCTATTTTATGTACAAAGCATTATCTATAAAAGTGAAAAAATATTAAACTTGTGTATAATGTAAAAGAAGAGTTGTATAAATTATAATACAGCAATTTGATGGCCAATTATGCAGCAGTTAGAAACAGTGACTTTTGAAATAAAAAAAAAATTAGCTGAGTGAAAAGTAACAGAATGTAAAGCATTATACTGTGTGTCTTAATAGTGTAAAATATATGATTGTACTAAAAGCTAACGCAAACGTGAAATATTTGTGTAAGAATGTTGAAACTCAAAGAATGTTGATTCCCACTCAACCACACATTTTTTCCTTTGTATTATTTATGTTGATCTTATAATTAAAGAGAAAATGTAGAAATAATCTATTTGACTTAGAAGGAAACATACTAAAAAATATTATAAGATAGTCCATTGGAAAATTCTTCAGCCTCCATGCTTTGCTTATTATTAGTCTCTTCAAATTTTGCATTTATTTCATCCTTTTGGTTTGTTTGTATATTTAGTCTTTTAATCTAGGGCCTGGAGTAAGTTTTTTCCCATTGTTTACATTTAAAGCTGACATGAAATTTGTTCTCTTAATTTTAATGTTAACATTCTTTTTAGTCAAGGTAATTTTATCCCAAGGAATCTCAGAGATGATCTTAGTTTAGTGGATTTTTTTAAACTGAGGAACTTTATTTTCAACTGAATCTTATTTGAAAGCCTGCTATATAAATAAAAGCAGAGCTGCTTTGGTTTAAGTGGCTCTACTTGTTTGGTCTCCTTCTTCCCATTGCTAGTTCTGTGGCACCATTTCCCTTGTAGGTTATTCCTTACACTTATAAGTGTATAGTACTTAATGCTTTGTGTAGTTCTTTATAATTTTATTCATTATCTCATCCAAGACAGCCATCATTTCTTCCTCATTCCTGGACCTTAATTTCTTCATCTTAAAACAAGGAAGTTGAACTAGATCAGCAGTTCTCAATAGTAAAGGGGCTTTTCCATTTATTCATGGTTCAAGATTCTTATACATGTCCACAACCAGCTCACAATTGGTAAGCCTTTGTTTATTCATAGGAGTATGTTAGAAAGGGGAAATTTAAGAACCATGAAATATAAATAATTTCTAATTTTTTTTAATGAAAAATTTCAAATATACAGCAAAGGCAAAATAATTTTATAGTGAATACCTTTATACACACCACCTAAATTCTATCATTATTATTTTACTTTATGTATTTTATTTGATGTCTTTCCACCTATATGATATTCTTTAAAAAAAGTCTAAAATTCTGTGTGAAGTCACTATGATAATGGTTGATTCTGATAGGTCTTTAACAATAAAGATTCAGAGGCTAGTTTAGTATTTATCTTACCTTATCTGGACAAGCTAGCTCTTAGTTTATGCCTCTTCCAGGCCACGTCCCACCCCCACCACTCTACGTTTTTCCAACAATATAGCAAGGTATAGCTTGGAAATGAAGAAAAAAAAGAAATTAAGCATTTCTCATAGGAAAGGAAGAGGATAAATTGTATTGACTTGACATACATAACAGTTTGGGAAACTCTCTAATGTAAAATATCCTTATGATTTAGGCAACTTATCTTTTGTACCTCGGAACCTGACTGCTTAATGGCTTTTTCTTCTTTGTTCTTGATTTTATAGAGGTCCAATGAAGCCTCATTGGGTTTAAAACAAATGTCATCTGCTTTGAAATTTCAGGAGGGGGTTCCTGAGGAGACTGATGACTTTGGGGAGTTTCGGATGAGGGTATCTGACCTAGTGAAGGACTTGATTTTCCTTATAGGGTCTATGGAGTGTTTTGCTCAGGTAAGCCCATTTGGAGATTCTTGCCAGTCTTACTGATCACCTTACTTGTGTTTACTTCTGTGTCTTCTGTAAATGACCCATCTTATTTCTTCAATCTCAGTGGCTAAATGGGATAATAGACATGCAAGTGCCTAGCACACTGCCTGGCATATAGGAGCTATGTTTTTATTTAGTGTTTTACAAGCAAAGTTGCAGTCTATAGATGGTTAAGTTATGGTTCACTCTATTTGGCTAATGAGAGCTGTTGCACTTGTGCAACTGGAATAAACAATCATAGAGAAGCATTAAAGACCCAAGGATACTTATAGGGAATTTGGATCTAGCCAGGAAATAGAGACAATTTTTCTTGCTTTAAATAATTATGTACCAACTCCAGGCAACTCTTAGTTATTTGGCATTTCCTTTGTCCACACTTATAGTTAGATTACTGTGCGGTTTCATCCCAGAGGTGACTATACTAGAGTAGAAGATTCATAGTCCTGTGATTATCCTTGATAATCAGTGAGTAACATTTTACCTTGTAAGACCGTGGGTTGCAGCCATCGCCATTCCACATCATTTAATATTAGCATAACTTCAGGTGGTTTTCATATTGCTGGATCATGCTCTAATGAACTCTGAAATACTAGTTTGAATGCTTTGTCATAGCAGAACCAAACTTATTTAATTTTTATTTTACTTTTTGTAACTCAGCCATTTTGTGTATATTTGGGCATAATCCGGTCTAGAAAGTGTATTATAACTGTTTTTCACTGTATTAAGCAAAGTACATTTATTGACCCACTTACAAAGGATTGGGGATTTTTAAAAAAAGCAGATGCAATGAGATCTCTGGATCACAAGGTAGATGACTTCTGCTTTCACTGGGTCTGTGGCTTTCAACAAGACTTTTGATCTTTTCCAGATCTTGTTATGAATTTATATAAATTATCAGTGTCCATGATGTGTTCTGTGGACCACTAGCCCTATGAGATGTTCTTTGCCAAAAACAAACAAACAAACAAAAAACAGTTCTATCAGTTAAAATTGGGAAATGATTTAAATAGTATAGTAAAGGCTATGTGAAGTCCTAAGCAAGAGAGTTTAATTTTGTCCTACCTAGCAGTGTCCATTATTTGACTATAGAAATCTTATTTAGATTAATACCTAGTTACATTCCACAGTTGAATATATTATGGGAAATTCTGGACTAGAATATTTTGCAAGGCCTGCCTCCTTACACACCACCTTTAATTCTCTTTTGACATGGTATTGTAATAGGTGCTTTAAACAGCTGCTTTTTGGGATTTTAATCTATGCTGCCAGTGCTGATGTGGACAAATAGTTAAGGAGAAGTGTAAAGCCAACACATATAAAGAGGATTTACATTGCTTATCAATTTTAAGTGTGTTTATGTATTCATCTTTGATTCTCAGGACCAGGAAAAGACACTTGCATAATATGTTTTGTTTTTTCCATAATGATCATTTTCTGGGGGCAGATGATAATACATGCTTGGGGAGCTAAGTGGGTTTATATCAAATACTAATAAAATATTAGTCACTTTTAGTTAGTGAGAAAGTGAAAAATGAAAATTACCCCTGGCTCTGAGAGATGTAGAAACAAGGGGCTGGATTTATTTTAACTAACAGGATTTTTTGTTTTGTTTGTTTTTGGACTTCTCTTTTCCTTTTAATGGATCCATAATCCACCTCTTCTTCTCTAGTTATATTCTACTCTGAAAGAAGGCAACCCACCCTGGGAGGTGACAGAAGCGGTTCTCTTTATCATGGCTGCTATAGCAAAGAGTGTTGATCCGTGAGTGTCTAATAAGTCTTTTGCTGGGAACTCTAAATATTGAGAGGAAGGAAAATTACACACTTTTTTTTTTATGATATATATTTGGAAACTTTGAACTTCTTTAGTGCTATCAAGTTTTCTTCTAGAGTCTAAATCAGAGTAGCCTACATTGCAAATATCCATGTTTGAACCACATTTCCAAGAGTTAAAATTATTTTCCCCTTGAGACTAGGAATAGAATGCAATTTATTTTCCAAATGAGGCTCCCTTGGGAAAGTTTGGCATAGTCACAAATTTGTTAGATTGTTAAATTGTTGGTACTTGTTTAAAAGCAATTGAATAGGCACTAGTTTGACTGTTAACCTGTCATTGTTCTTTTTTCTGTCTTAGAGAATCATTTGTGAGTTTCAAGGCATAGGCTCTGTTTCACCTGAAAGAGTAGCAAAATCAAAAGAGCAATGATCATTTTTGTTAATGCCACTGGAAATTTTTTAATTATTAGAATTTGATTTTTAATTGTTTAGCATGGAAATTCTATTTATTATCTTAGCATGAATCCCTAAAGACAGAATATAATTTGTGCCATGAATTTAGAGGTTGATATTACTATTTGTCACGTTACCCTGTGTTATGATTAGACACCTGCATTTGAGCTCTCTATCCAGGGTCCAGATTGGAGAGGTGGTTAAGGCAGATATTTATAAAAGTTCAAACAAAAAGAAAGAAGGGAAAAAAAAGTTCAGTGTTTCTTAGCTGCCTTTTCAGGGCCTAGTCAATAAACTCTTACATTATTTCTAATTCAGTAAATATTCAAGGAGATGTAGTAGGTTTATTTTTCTTTATTAAGAAGTCCTAATCCTTACTTATATACCATACTATTTGCTTTCAAATCTGTTTCATCAGCTTTTGGAACCTACTGTGACAGTCCAAAGATTATTAAAATCACTAATATTCTAATCAATATGTGTTGGTTTGAAAAAAGATAGGTAGATGATCTCAATAGTTAGCTTAATATCCCTAAGAAACAAGGCATAAACGAGAGAAGATTTTATATTGTTTTTTATTTATCCACATTTCAAGCCAACTGCATGATTACAAATTTTAGGGCATATAAAGACTCAATAGACTCAGTTTATCAGCAGGGGTTGCTCTTGTTCTAATCCAGGATATTATTTACATTTGAAACAGCTTTAATTTTTTTTATTAAATTCGACTACTTTGGGTATGTCTTCTACTCTAATCTAAAGAGGTAGGGAGAGAAAAGGAAAGGGAAAAATTAAATTCACATAGCTATGGAAAGTGTCTAGTTAACTACTCTTCCCTCATCATCCAAATTGGGCTACTTTTACCTATTCTTGCAGCTCGTTTCTTGCTTCTTGAGGTAGTGAGGAAATTTAGCTGGCCAATTCCTACTTCCCTGGTCTCTAAGTTCCTAGGATCCAGCTATAAAAGAAGTCTTTTGGGGAATAACAGCTAATAGAAAATGGTTTATGAGAATTATTCATTTAGCCATTCAGCAATATTTACTGAGTGCCCACTATGTGCCAGGCACTGTTCTAGGTGCTGCAGATTAAGAAATAAATTAGATTCTTTCAGAAAAAACATTCAGAAGCAGTAAATGCCTCTCCAATTTGAAGAGCCTCTATTTAATAGCATGATGTGGCTTTAGACATTTTACTGGCATTCAGAATAATAAGGAGCAATATGTTTCTCTTAGATAAGCATTCTCTTCCATTTCTTTCCTCTTTTTAAGGATTTGAAAAACTCTTAAGCACTTTTATCTAAACAGTAATTTATTTAGAAAGAAGCCCTTTAGCACTAATATATGTCATTATAGCTTGTTATTTGGCCAGAGCATAATCTCTTAAATCAGTAACAATGAGTGCTTGTCTTCTGTACTTAGGGAGAACAATCCAACACTTGTGGAGGTCCTAGAAGGAGTTGTCCGTCTCCCAGAAACTGTACATACAGCTGTTCGATACACCAGCATTGAATTGGTTGGAGAGATGAGTGAAGTAGTCGATCGAAATCCTCAGTTCCTTGGTATATGTGAACTCCACTTTGCTGCTGCTGCTTCTGATTTTCTTCTTCCTTTCTTCCTCTCTGCTCTCTTGCTTTTTTTCTAGTTCTTCTTTTATTGACAAGTAGAATATTGGTAGACACTGATAGTAAATATTACATTTTAAGTTATTGCTTAGTTGATGCAACATTTACAATCTGATCAGATCTGGAGAAAGAACCTTTGAAAGATAAGATCTTCACACAGGGAAACAGTTTGCTTCTAGTTCTCTGCTTAACCACAAACATTTCTGTCTTTATGAGCCTTCGGCGTATGCTCAAACTAAGCAGACTCTCATATAGTTGTAACCTAGAAGCTACTTTTAGGTTAAAGCAAAGGAGAAGCTTTTTCAATATTAAATTTATGCTCTATTTAAAAACTAAGAATTATCATTTGAAACTAAATAAGTACAAATTAAAATGAAGAGTGTTGTTATATAACCTCTGGCTTCCCTTATTGACTTGAAAAAAATAAAGATCACATAAAATAGCAATTACAGAATTGAAAATAAAGTTAGAAATCATTTATTCTAATCTCAATATTTTGCAGATAAGGAAACTAAGACCCAAAGAGACTAAATAATTTATCCAGGTTAATATATATTAAGCCTTTGACATTCAAGAAAGATTCATCCTGAGAATTTTAAAAATCCCCATATTTGTGAACAGTATTATATCAAACATGTGTTTTCTGTGCATATCTGTAATGCCACCTTTTCAACTTGATTTTATTTCACACATGATGTTTTTTTAGTCACTGAAACACTTGCTAAAAAGTGATACGTGTTCCTTTTTCTCATTTCTGTATACAGAGCATATGACAGACACATTACATCATAGCTGAGTCACTTTAAAGTTCAACATATTTTCAAATTTCTTCATAATGCCTATTTTCTAATTCTTACGTTTTTTTTCCACTTCTATTATCTGCTTCAACATTTGACTTTCTTTCTGAACCATTTAATATTTTCAGATCATGGCCAGGAACCAGCAAAGCTAGTGTGAAATGCATACTCTAATTAAGAATTATCATTCAGTACCACCTTGCAGTATCTAAGTCAGATTTGCGCCTCGGCAGAAAGACAAATTGCTACATTTCCTTGACTTTCACTTTCACTTGGACTAGTCAAAACCACAGATACTCAATTTTAGGATCACAAGAGTCTTTAAGTTCTGGATTTTAGGCTAAATTGTCATTCTTCTTCCCCTACTCTCCTTGCATTGTATTGGTCATTGGACTAGAAATTGAGATAACTGTTTTAAATGGGCTTTAAGACATCTAGTCTTCTGATTCCTTCAATTGTTTCATGGTTTGCTATGATGTCACTTAAAAGTACTCATAAAGTGCTCTTTAACCATATATGGTTTTTCTTAGAATTTTTCAACAGGAAAACATTCTGGTTTTTATAAAGGAAGTTAAAAGATAAGTAGAGGGGGGGTGGATGTGGCTCAAATGGTTGGGCGTCCGTCTGCCATATGGAGGGACCTGGGTTCGATCCCCGGGACCTCCCGGTAAAAAAAA